>JANHFT010005201.1:9426-52129 GCA_032467955.1 Pseudoxenodon macrops | reverse complement strand
TGGACTAGAACACCTCCAAGGTCCCTTCCAACTCTGTTATTCTGTTCTGTTTTGTTCTGTTCTGTTCTGTTCTGTTCTGTTCTGTTCTGTTCTATGCTATGCTATGCTATGCTATTCTATGCTATGCTATATGATTGGGATAACTAAGAGGGAAAGATAGGGGAAGGGGAGAAACAAAATGGGAAAGAAAGTGAGTAAAAAATTAGATAAGGGCAAAGGGAGAGGAACAGCAATAGCCATGGAAGAAAAGAAATGAAGAACAAAGTTCTCTTCAGAAGTTACAGAAACAGTGTATTTAATGTTCAAAGATATCCAGACTTTGCAACACTGATGTCTGTAGTCACATATATTTTTCTTTTTCATTTCTTTCTTTGCAATATCTTCTTAAATGGGATCAGTGAATAGAAAGCAACCAGTTCCCGTTATGACTTAGATAATTGTTTGGGGGGGGAGCAATGTTTTTCTGTCAGTTCAAATTGGGATTTTAAAACTTTGTATTAATATTATTTTTGTCAATTTATTTATTTATGTATATTTATGCACATATAACGAACAAACTATGTATAAGCTTTTTTTTAAAAACAAAAAACTCAAAAGATTTTATTCCATGATTTCACCTATTAGCAAAACAATGTTGTCATTTTAGTTAGTTGAATTTGATATTAGAAACAGCAGCAAATTTTTGTAAACTCCAACCTAGATAGTAACGTTGAAAAAAACAAAAGAAGTCAGGAGAGCAAGATGTAAGGACAGACCTAAACACGAGCAAAGACAAACCTGGGAATCTCAGATGAGAATATCTAAAACATGACATAAAATTTAGGAACTAACAGACTACAGAAATGGGAACAATGTGAAAAAAGGAATTATCTTATTTTTACTAGATATTATTTCATAATTCCCAAAGGAACAGATACAAAACTGGCAAACTGCTTAGTTGATGACTTATAGCTGAATTTTAATTAATTTGACATTTTAATTTAGTAGTAAAGTAGTAAATTTAATTTAGTAGTAAAGTAGCAATAGCAGGATTTTTATCTCAACTTGTTATATCAAGTTGACAGACTATTAGTGTTCGTCTTAAATATTATTACTATTAAAATGAATCTGAGTGTAACTTAAACGCATAATATTTTATTGCAGTTTAACAATGTCTATCTTTCCCCAAGTTGCAATATTTTTGTTTGTAAAAAATGTTTCTATAATAGTAACAATGATTTAAAAAAACCTTAATACCCTTTTAGAATTATAAGAGAAAGAGGAAATAAAGGTTGTGAAAAAAGATTTGTTAGTATAGTAAGCTTAATTTATAGAAAAAAATTCAATATTTTTGATAGTTTTCATTAAGATCCAAATGACTAAATGATTTTCTATAGCGAACTAGTACACATTACAAAACAAAGTCCAAGTTTCTTGACTTGGGTCTTAAATGCATAGATTTAATGATACACATTCTTTTGAGATCATGGCACTATCATTTTTAAAAATATATAAACATTCAGATGTGGTAATAGATAGTGGTAATAAAACTTTGTTATTAGTTGCATCCTTACAAACAACATACATTTCTCACATGTAATTTCTTCAATGAAAATGATTCAAGCACAGCAATATTTTCTCCACAAATATTTCAATATCAATGTCTCACATGTTTTCTTTTTATATATAAGAACATTCATTGCACTTCTTTGTTGATATAAAGGCTTTCCTCTGATATATCTAATAACTTGGGTGAATTAGAGTTTTATCATAATCTTGGCACTGAAAGATAGACAACACAGTAGCTCAAGAGTAATTTCTTTTTTAAACAATACAAGTATAAACCTATACTTGATTGAGCACATGTTTTGAAACTTAATTTAATACCCTCATAACAATATTGAACACATAATTTTCTTTTTCTACCAGAGAAAAGTACAAAATACACAAAAGGTACCTGCTTCTTTTAGATGAACATTTTCAAAGCTTCAACCAAAATAGCAATTGCTTGTTGATGATGTAAGTTCTTTGATCCTTCGAGTACAATGGAAATTCCATTAAGAACAAACTAAGTTTCCCATGCAATCTAAGTGTCTTAATTTGTGTGTGTGTAAAAATACAATAAAGGGTAGAGCAAAGCATATAGATATTTTATTAACTTGTCTTTTAATAAATGTAAGTAGATTGAGAGTCATTAAACCATCTTGAAAATAGAAGTCTTTGAAGCTATAATCTTTTCTATTGTAAAAGTATGTGAAATTCTACCTACCAATATTTAACCGCATCCCTTGAGAGGAACAATGCTTACAACTTTATTAATTATGAAATGCTGTACAAATAAGTTTATAGTCCATCTTATGAGTCCACTTAAGCAGAACAGAATTAAAATTATAATATGATGTAGGCTTAAGGTGCAATAAAGTTGCATTGAAGAAATAAAGAATAAATCTATTATCATTACTTGAAGAACGTGAAGAAATTAATTGAAATTAAGAACATATTCTTTATTTCTTCAATGCAACTTTATTGCACCTTAAGCCTACACCAGTATAGGAAGAAAACACTTAGATTCACTAGATATTGTTTCAAATGCAATCTGACAGACAGGTATTGGAATTTAATATCAGGAAAGCCTAATTGAGACTACATTGACTAATTGAGACTAAAACAATTTAAATTGTTTTAAATTCAGAAACAGTAATTCTTAGAAGAAGAAACAATCAATCTCCTTCTGTAGAAAACTGTCAAAGTATACTTACCTTTGACTTTTCTTAAAGTAATAAGAATTGAGGGCAATGCACGGATACTACAGCCCAGAGTTGCTGGAATTCAGCAGGGTAAAAATTTAATAAAATAAAATAAAAAGTTATTGGATAGGAAATCGAAATGGTTAAGCTATGCAAAATATATTAGTTTCTATGTTAAAAGACACATTTTATATTTGTAGAAAGAGCAAAACACTCATAAAAATATATTTTAAGCATACTAGCTCTACCACATCAGTAGTCTAATTTTGTACTCCTGCTTATAGAAAGTTGCGGAAATAAGTTGGTTCATTTTTGACAAAAGAAAGCAAAAATGGTTTGAAGACCTATTCAGAGCTCTTCTGACCACAGCAGTGAAGATATTTATCCTCTTCCAAAGCTAGCATTGTTCCAGCTCCTATCTTAATCAAGTGTCGCATTGCGGCATCCAACATACTCCTAATGTTATCTTTATAATCTGAATATGACCACTAGGGGTCTTGAATGGCAGAGAATGAAGATCTAAAGCTTATGTAGTAGCTATCTAATATAATGTGAAGTCATGGAAATTATTTTTCAATCCTGCCTTTTGCTTATTCCAACGATGAGAAGAGGTCCACTCCAGAGAAGTGCTGCAAGATGCCAGGAAACATCTAGCTCTCATTTACTTTTGCAAAGGAAGAAAGGAAATGATCTTGTTGACCCCATAACCATATATTTTAGAAATGAAGTTTACTTCTCCAAATCCTTGCCATTTGTTAACATGGAAGGAAGAGTGAATATAACTCATACATCAGCATTTGATGCTTTTAGGTTCAGAGTAAAGAGATAAAAATGTAGATGTAGCTAGTGAGTCACTATTAAAAAGATAATATTTTAAGATTTTAAGATAACAACGTTTGCATTAAAAATATTTTTAGAAATCAGATTGCCACAAGTGTCTGGAATGCATGCAAACTTCATAAATTGCTAACTAATATTAGGTGGGTAAAACATTCCAAATATTAAAGGAGTTAACTCAAACCTATCTATATTGTCAATGTTTGAGATCATTCTGCAGATCACTACTATTTATATAGTAGAAGGAAAATTATTTTAATTATTTCATCACCATATATGCAGTATATCTAAAAGATTGTTCTATACCTCCAGATTAAAACATTATAAAGGTTCTTGCAAAATCTGAACCAATCAAATTAGTTGAACTCAACATGGATCCCACATAGTCAACCTTACTTACAGTAGGTTACTTTGGCTTTGACCCTCTAAATAACAATATTTTCATAATATATTATCAAATCTACTAATATATAAAAAACAATGTTAAAGTCAAAATGTAGTTCAGTTCTTTTCCCAAAATATAGTTTTTGAATTGACTTTGCCTTAAGTTTTTCACGCTGGTAGAAGAAAGACTTTTCCAGATCTTTATCTGGCAATAGTTAGTCTACATTCTTAACCACTAAACAATATATCACAAAACTAAAAAAAAATGGAAATATAAATGTTGAATACTTACTGTGTTCCATTTGTGCTACGTTCCCCAAAAAAGATTTAGAGAAAAGCATAAATAAATTAGAGTTAATCTAACAATACCGCTCCCTCTCTAGTAATACTCCAAAAATATGAAAATAAGCTAAATATAATTTGTCATGGATTTGATAAACATAGCTGGTTTGGCTTTAAAATTCACATTTTTAATGGATATAACATCACTAAAGGAAGTCTGTCCCATAAACTCAAATCAAAACTGATAAGTGCCTCACCTGAGTGCTAGCAATGCCAATGCAGGAGAGGTGGCAAGAGATGGATCTGAAGATAACACAAACCCACCTGAATTACACCAAGACGCAAATAGGCAGCTTCCGCAGTTGGTGAAGAGATAAAATAAGCTCCCCTCCTCTAACCCCGCCCAGCGGGCTGGCAAACTCATTTTGGTTTGGCAGAAGCTGAGTGGTCTTCAAAGATGGTGTCATAGGGACCGCATTGCGGCAGTTCATGCACTACCGCATGGCCAAATGCAAATATGAAACTGATTAATGCAAGTACTTTACCAAAAATGATGAAAAGCAGACCTGGTGAATAATGCCATGCACATCCTAAAAGACTAGAAGGCAGAATACTTCCAGTTGGGAACTCTAAGACATGGCGGGATAATCTTTTCTATGAAAGGTCTTCCACTGTAGTCTTGTTTCTACTTGCTTAAATAATGAAGCTATATATTTTATTTATTTATTTACTAATATCCCAATTAGTTTTTGAAGGCAAACAAATGATCTAGATTTTTAAGCTTGAGTAAAGTAATAGTGTTAAATCCTTATTATAAGTCAAACTGCAGGGCAAATTCTAAAATAAGCAATAGGCAACCTACAGAAGATAGAATTCTATGATATAAATGAATATGAATATGATCAGAGAAATCAGTGGCCATTTTTTGAAACATGTCCACACTCTCTAGATGTTTTTATTATTATCATTATTAATAATGGTGGCCTTTCCCATTTTCATTGAAATTTGGCTCATTTCATTATTAATAAAGAAGGAAAACTTCATGGGGAAGGTCTGGATTTTTGATAGAATAAGAAAAGAAATTTTTCATCAAAGAATTTAGACACCCATCATAGATGGCTGGTACTACAGTGTACTTTTCCCGAGAACCCTAAACTACAGCCCATAACATTTCATGCAAACTACACTGTGCTTCAAATTTTACAAAATATAAGAATGAAAATAATTGCCATTATACTGAGGGCCCTTTACTGACAATGTTTTTAGTTCCGTAGCATAGAAATTTCACTATATCCACAACATTTCTTTACACATTTAAAAAGGAATTTTTAAAAGACCACATGGCATTTTGAAAACAGAAGCACATGTGGCTGCTGATTAAGGGTCCAACCATTAGCTCAGGAGAAGCAGACTGCCTCACTAAGGGTCAATAAATCAAATTACTTAATGTACTATTGTAGTTCAACATTTCAAATATTTTGATTTTATTCATGTATCAAAATGCACTGGCCTTCACTCATGTTGAGCTTAAATATAATCTATATTTATTTTTTTAAATGAATGATTAATTCATTTATTGGAATGTTTATATCTCAAATCACTATACACTGACATTGTGCTCAACATCAATAAAACTGTTATACTTTGCATTGAGGGCATCTGATTGCCACAATGACAATTGTGACATTTTACAATGACAATTGAAAGAAGTAGAGGAAAATTCAATGGATAGAAACTGTAAAAACTAACAATTTGAGGCATTTTAAAGTATAGCCATACTATTATTTGTTCCATGGAAATAGAATTTGACATATTTACCCAACTTCGTGAATTTATTTTCAAAGTCTTAGATTAGATTTTTTTTTTAAACGAGAAAAGATGACTATATCTGATCTCCAGGTGAGATGCTTTGGTAAAATATGACAAAATGTTTCAGATACCTGAAACAATGCCATATAAAATGAGTAGAGACCTCATCTCTGTTTTTCTACAATCTGGGATATTGAATAATAAATAAAAATTACAGGAAGACTGATTCCAATTAAATGCTAAAGAAAATATCTTAACAATAAACGGAGCTTGGGTGTGAAACAATTACCCTAAAAATGGATTCATTTATTTAGTTACATCTGCTTCAGAAACTAAGCAAGGGTTGGATTGCAGTGCCTAAATAACCCATTCTACTTTTATGGTTCTACGAATACTGTAGTTTGTCTATTTATCTGTCTGTCTTTCTGTCTGGCAATCTATGCTAAGGAATCTAAATTCTCATTGTTTGCTGAACATATACATGACGTGTACATTGGTGCCAGAGTTTTATCAAAAAGCTCATCAGTATAATTTTGAAATTATAATAAACAATTTTGAATGACAATGCATACTAAATCATTCATAACATCCACTAATCAAGAAAGTTAGGGATTCTCTTTTGTTGGGAGGGGTGAAGAGCAACTACCATTAGGGCCTTTGGGTATTTTTCAGATACATTAATTAAGTCTAAATTAAGCCAGTCCATCATATTTTTTTTCACTGCTGGTAGACAATATAAAATCTATCATCTTGATAGTATCTTGCAGCTGTTTTCTTGCTGCTGTATTTCCAGCATGTACAATAGTCAGGAAATAATTTATGTAAGGAAATTCTGGTAGACAAAATAGGATCTTACTAAATAAAACACAATTCTTGGATATTTATAAGTGTATGGACCCTTTTACATCAGGTTTCTATGTATATTTAGAGAAGCTCTTTCTTCTAAACTGATCTTCCGACATTACTATGGTTTCTAATATGTCTAATCTGATTCCAAAATAGGAAATTGAAGATGCTAGCTGGATGTTTTTCCAGCACATTACTCCTTTACTACAATGATCTACAATAGGACAGGGACTGATAAGGAAAATTAGTGAGTATGCTGATGCTGCTTTCTCCTGGAACATCTCCAGATAGTTAGTGAGCTTTTTTTTAAAAAGGAACTAGCCATCTTCACACAAATCTCTTGGAACATGTCTTCAAAACAATCTGCCAAAAGCAGGTGTGACTCCTGATCTGCTTCCAAGTGAAAAAAAAATAGACTGGGAATTAGGAAATCTGATTTTTCTTCATGTGTCCTGATTTTAAATGAAACAAATCACTAGTGTCACTGTAATTTATTTCCACTTCAACCATGTGAAAATTCAAAATACCATACCAAACTTAATAAAATGAATTAATTCTACATAAAATAATGGAAACTATGCATTCGTATTTCAAACATATTCTTTATTATATATGTGCTAAATATGAATTATAGCTAAACAGAGAATTTTTCAAAACAACTCGCTGTATCCCATATCAATTCAAGACAGGCTTTAAAGCCTTATATAAACAGAGAATAAGTTCTTCATTAAATATTCTGCTTTCACAGTGACAGTTATGAATGCAACTCACACAATCCACATTTAATTCTAATTGCCTAAACTGATGATACTTGTTGGCAAAATAGAATAACAAATCACATCCTTTTGCCATTCACTAATATTCATTAAGCAATGACACCTCATTTATTTAGAATTATGTCATGATTTGAAACACCACATCTAATTAGATACAAATAAATACATAACTCACAAAACAACAGGTTGTTAGGTAAAATTATTTAAAGTCCTATTTCCTGGAAATGTAGATTACAATTTTAATTAACAAATAGAAGTAAAGTATATTATGCCTCACAATTCAACTTAAAGGTGTAAAAATAATCTGAAAGGTTGCTGTGCCAGTACTATTTCTACAAAGGAATGTCAAAGGTCAAAAAATGAGAAGTGGTACTTCTTAAAGAGGAACAAGTGGAGGAAATATATTACCATCTGTCATTTCCCCTTTCTTAATTTTAATTTTAGAGTAGGGGATACTTCATGACTATTAACTAAATTTCATGTGCAGGACCTAATGTATAAAATAAGCTATTCATGGGAACAGAACAATGCATATGTTCCTATGGATTTTCAAATTGGTAACAAAATATACAAAATATGATGCTTTTATAAGCTGCAAACTAAAATACAGCCCAATTCAAAGAAAGGATGTAATAACATTTTCTCCTAAATACGGCTTTTAACATATGATAATCACCCACATTTAAATTTAATTTCCTAAGAAAGGATCAAGGGAAATCTTATTAAGGCATTATCTGGGACCGAAAGGCTAAAATGCCATAAACGTGTCAGTTCTCCATATTTATTTCAAGTGTATTTTTTTTCAATGAAGACAGTCCATGGAATGCCACTCATTAGGTACTGTAAGTATCCCTAACTGATCAATGCTGAGCTAATTGTATACGTATTCCAGATTCCAACTGGACTCCCAACAGTGAGAATTCAAAGATATTTAATAACTAAAAGTTGTGTGCGCTTTAGTGTACAAAGACGTCAACAAACACAAATAGAAAGATTGTGACTTTATTACAGGAGAAACTTATCCACCCATGACCACTTTGCTGCCTTACATATTCTGGATAAAGCACTATGTTCTAGACTGTATCAGATTCTCACCATAGCTATATAATAAAGCAGAAGGGGCTGCTATTGAAAACAATATTATCCTTCTATACACGCACTGGTGCATTGAATAAATTAAAATTATTTTGTTTAACTTCACATTTTTAAATTAAAAAATTACATTAAAAATATGCAAGATTTGAATCTCTTTCCCTACCTTGGGAACTACTGATTACTGACATCTCTATGTTCTACTTCTTCACCCGCTCCCAAAAATAGTTTGCAAAGAATAATTCTAATGACATTGGTTACAGCTTGGTTTTAGTCCAGTTCCATACCTTAGAATGTTATTGAGCTTTATTTCCTATATACTTTCTGCCTCATGAAGGAAGACACAACAGTAATAATATAAACCAGAATTATATAATGTATGAAGCTAAGACAACAAATCTGTATCCAAATAATTTATGAGAAGAAGGTTAATGAATAATATAAGTTAGAAACATTGCTCAGAGAACTACTTAATTTTAGTTCAGTGCTTGATCATGGCAAATAACAAACAAGCTCCCTGAAAAAATTGGAAATCCATATAAAGATTCTATATTAATAATAAAATGGATGTTTGTCAAATATAAATGAATGATGCAACTGTGAAATTACTTTTTCACCATAAATCCTAAATATTGGGGGGAAAGTGTTCCATTGCTATTATGAGTGTATATTTAATAAAAGGAAAGTCTTATAACTCAAATTATAGGAATGTGATCTATCTTACACAAAGTTGTTATGTGAATTATTCATAGAGCTAAACAATCGGCTTCCATAATTTTCTGATCACTGTTAACAATGGACACTATCACATGAACGAAGAAAACGTTTAGTAAGTAAAATTTCATGTTTTCCCATAGGCAAGTAATTGAGCATTATTTAAGCAGAAATTAGAGGCAAAATGTCTATACATATACGCGGTGAAAGATTTTTTGTGACCATCTTCAGATTTTCATTTGTTTTCTCTTTTTGCCTTTTTAAGACTAATGAGTAACATTTTGTGAGCATTTTAAAACTTCTCTTCATCAAATTCTGTAATTTAAATCAATGCAACATGCAAACCTTATTTTATTAAAACCAATATCTATTTAATGATATTAATTTTATTTATACTCTTTTTTATTGAGATTATTTTAATTGCTGATTGGGAACTTCCAAAGTTTGTTATAAGATGGATGGTATATAAACGTTTTATAGACACACAGACATTCACATAGTGTATTTATACATATACATATTTCCAAAGGATTGTCTGTGCTTCAGAAATCAAAATCAAATTGTATATGATTAGCAAGTTTTCAAACACTGAAGTGACTTAAAGGAAAGATATCAAGAGAATTCAAAATTTTGTCTGTAATGAAATACATTTTTATACCAAATTTCTTGCAATGAAAAAGAAAAGTATTTCCCAATTAAACAGCCCAAACAAAAAAATAAAAATAAACCAGGAGAACTGGATGGATTTTTCAACAAGAGGTTAATTTCTTAACTATATACAAATACTAATGTTTCATAGAAACTGACTGTTCTACCAATATTAAATGCCAAAGGATTAGCACAATGGATTATTGCTGTCTCCTCCACCAAATAAATAAATAAGACAACACATCCCTAATTCAAACTGAGGTTGTCAACAGGTGGCAGCACTTATCTGGCCTTGTCTAGACTCAGAAGCTTAGTAAGGTCAGGCCTAGTTTTCCACTCAAAGAGAGACCACCAAGGAATACCACAGCGTTACCCATACTGGATAGGAAAGCATGCCAGAAGGAAGCAATGGCAAAGCACTTCCATGCCATGGAACTGCATGGTTGTAACTAGGTTGCCACCAACAATTGAGCTCACCTGGGAAAGTCTTTTTCTTACAGTAAATAGCAGCACGTTATATGTCCGCCTTTGTTTCCAAAATTCATTCCCACTTTTTTCTATCCGATTCAATGATAGAAGAAAGAAAATGGACATGACTTTCAGATAAGGGATAATAGAATAAATTCATCATAAAGACTTCCAGATATTAATAGGGCACCAATTTAAGTGTGACCAATAAAAAGCCAGTTTGCAAGCTAATATTACACACATCTAACATTGGCACCTTTAGGTAACTGCAATGTCCATCATATCTCTTACCTTGGTAAGGCCTAATTTCATTTACTCCTTGCTCTACTTGAAACAGCTTATGTTTTAAAAGGCACAAAAGTTTTGAGAACATTTGTTGGCATGCATAATAAAGTTTTGTATCTTCAGAATATAACTGTTTTAGATCCTAATTCAACATATCAGAAAAGGAAGAATTTGTCCCTGACATCTTAAAACGTCTAATTTATGCCAATTACACGCAGTACCTTTCATCATCAAACACTTTTGATTCATTAAAAATAATTAAGAACATGTTAGCATCAAGCCCAAACAATGTTTGCTCAAATAGCCCATCTCTAGAAAGCACTACTATCTTGGATTGTTTTTTGTTTGCAATACATTATTCCCTTTGTAAAAATATTTTCTGAATTAAAATGCTGAACAAGCCTTTCACAAAATAGTCTTAATTTATAACAGGTTTGTGACAATTCAACCTACTGAAAATAAATTATTTGAAAATATCAGGTATCTAACTTAAACTACAGATGTTTAAACACAGGTATGAAGTTGGTAATATGCTCATAGTCTTCACAATAAGATGTTCTCCTAGCTATTGTGCTGCACTTCTGTGCCTTTCTTTACGTTGGGCAATTATGCTCTCTCCTAAGTCAACTATAAACTGCCTCCAATATTGTGCCAGTCAAACCTGTTAGCCATCCTTTGCTAAGGTTTTAGGTTTTAGTGTACAAAACACCAGGTCCTATAAAATCATTGCATCCCATCTGTTCAACATAAAAAGCAGCATAGCTTTTCATTTCTGCTCCTTAGGACCATAAGAACCCAAATCTTCTTTTATGGTTTAATTAACAATAACCTCAAACCAGTGGGTGACAAATTTATGTTTGCTGGCTGTGCACTTTAGCCAGAAGGTGGAGGGGGAGGGAGGAATGATGAGGGTGACCCAGAGAAAAAAAACACAAAAATAAAAGCATTGCAACGCATGCACACACAAACATGCATGGCTGTGCATGTGCATGCATGCGCACACACATCTGCACACCCAGAGACAAGGAGAAAGTCAACTCACAGAATCTCCAAGTCACGGAGGGCTCGGAAAGCTCCATCTTCAATGCAGCTGATCTGATTGTTGTCCAGTTGCCTGCAGGAAGGAAGGAAGGAAGGGAAAGGATGAAGGCTTGCCTGGTAGCCACGCTGCCTTGGAGCACCATGTCCTCAGCTTTCCTGTCACCAAGGTGTCCCTCCACCCCTCTGCAGTCTTTGCTTGTCACCGGGCGAAAGCTTGCTGGTAGCCTGCCACGCTGCTCTGTCTCTTCTCACTGACTCTCTAAAAGAGCTGCATACTACAGCACACTGAAGCCTGTCAGGTCTCAGTAAATATTAATTGTGCTTTTCCCCCCCTCTAAGGCAGAAGGGAATAATTTCATTACATTAGGACATCCAATCCATTATGAGCTTTTACCGTCATGTCACTGAAACAATTTCATTAAGCTAAAGGCCTGTAAATCATTGGAGGTCACTGTGCTGCCCCCGTGACCTCCCAGAATGCTGCTTTTCTCCTTTTACTGGAAGTTGTAGTTCTCCATCCTAAGAGTACTAAATCTCAAGCCTTTATCTGCCCAGGAGGTCCCAGGGTGCACAGGGAATATACCCATTCCAAATTAGCCCTGGCTAATCTAATTGTATAGTCTTTTTATTATTACAAGCATCAAATGTCTGTGGTGGTTCGATGCTCGCTTGCATTGTTGCTGGCCCCATCTGGAAGGCCTCACTATTGACACATTTCTAACCAGCATGAGCAGGAGAGATCTAATCATCAAATCAAATGTCAGGGTAGAAACACTTGGAGCTAATCAGTTACTTTGGGCATAACTGAGTAGACCTGTTCAAATATAAGCAAGACCAAATAAGGGAAGAAAGCAGAGCACTCAAATCACTCCTTTCAGAATCAGACCAGGTATTATTATTATTATTTTTTGTACACAAAAGAACGTAGCGATTGGCCCTAGATTTATACCAAGCCCAGCCATTTCTGATCACAGAAGTACATTGCCCATTGAAGAATAATTCATTATTATACTGACTTTTCATGAATTGCTTTGGGACATATTTAACTGAAAAAATAATCTTATTGAGAAACAGTATATTTTTAAAACACCGCATTTTATTTCTATAGCCATTTTTATTGCTTTAATTTGCTTATGCCTATTTCTTGTATGATTTGTGGCGTCAAAACCCGATGCCCACCCCTCCCTTGGGAAATAAATGTATAAATGTATTCCCAGTTACACACTTCAGGTACTGCTGAAGTTAAAAGTGCTAAATATGCTGTTTTTATAATCAGACATGCAATAAAATGTTGCAGTATGAAGTGTGGTTGCTCAAGATTGTGCCAATGATGCAATTTCTCTGCACATAGTTTTGATGGTTTCTTCATGGATGCTGTCATTTTGGCTATATAAGAATCGATGCATGGAGAATGACTTCCACCTTTAGTATATTGTATATGACTACAGTGCCACTGGAATACTTAGAACTCATCGGAGTCAAAAAGCTAGAATATGCGTATGAAATAAATATAATTACGATAGATCTTATCACCCAAGTTAACTATTTTGTATAAAATAAGGTTCTAATAATGTAAACCAGATCTAGATGATACAGACTAGAATTAATTACTAAATAGTTATAAGCTTTATATCAGAATATACCGAGTTTGCAAAATAATACAATATGCTTAAACTTCATTCAAATCAGATGATACCGTTTTTGGAATTCACAGGTGCAACTGAGGGGTCTTAACTGGTTGTGACTTAAAGACAGGTAAAAATACCTAAGAACATCAAAAGTGACATTTTATATGTCCTTAGTAATTCTAACAAAATAAAACCAGTGTTGAAGGGACAATGTTGGGGAATTAGGTAGTTATAGAGAAAAATTTAGACAGCTTTTAAAATGCCCAAACTTCACTGCTGGCAGTGGAATTGCTAACACATATTTCAAATCCTGGTCAAATCATTATTTCCATTTTTCCAACTTTAGTGGTAAAGTTTTTAGAAATATACTAGTGCGAATTAAATGAGAATAATATGGCTCAGTGATGTCTCTTAATTAAATAACCTTCTGTAGCCAGAAATCTTGATTTTTTTAAACTTATATTTGTAACGCAGTTTTAATCTTGCCATAGCCCACTATTCACTAAGTATTCAAGTTTGCTGATAGCTCTTCTCAGCCTTGTGAAGCTAATCACTTAATAACTCATGATTGATTTCACAATCCTACTCATACAATAAAGGCAATTGAGCAATATACCTGGGAGAGTGCGAGAGCTCATGAAATGTGCTGCTTGCATGCGAGATACTTTTGTTTTCTGGTCTGTTTTTGTTGTTTTCTTGATAAGCAATTGCTGCTCAGTGCTCATACATTTAATAATAACAGGCATTCTTTATACTTACAATATTATATCAGTGTGTAATGCAGCAGAAGTAGAATGCATATTTTAGCATGAGGGAATGCCATAAGTTACAAGCATAGTGATTCGACTGGGTAAAGCAGGAATTTATCCACGCCATTTTGCTACTTTATGTAAGGCCACTGGACTGTATTGTGGGAGTATAATTTTTAAAATAACCATCTTATTCACACTTTCATAGCTTAACAAACATAGAAGAAGAAAAAACAAGCTACCAAGGTAAACAAACCAATTGTTCTTACAAGCTGTGCTTATCATTAAATAAAAATAAATGGATTTATGACCCTAAAATATCATGCGGCTCTTTGGGTCACTCCCCCTTGCTGAATCTATGAAGACAAATATTGCAGAACTGGTTCCACGGCATTACTTTCCTTCCTTTGAAAATTAACAATCGCATCACTAGACTGAAATATACAGAATACAATTACACAAGAAAATATGAATGTACAGAAACATACCCAGATATATACAGATGCTGTTGTCTGCCATGTACCTTTCCACAACAACTACTGTACATCCAGATAATTATTTCTGAAGATAGACAAAATCCTCAAAATAGTATATTCTTTCAACAATGTACATCAGAGGAAAAAATATTTATATTGGAGAATATGTAAGTGACAACAATATTCTTGTTCATTATAGGAAATAAAGCAACGAATAGGAATTAAACCAATTTTTCCCTCAGTTTATTTTTAAAGGCTGAAGACTAAGAGGCTACAGGAGGCTAAGACTTTTGACTTAACAAACAGTATATAAGGATATTTCGTTGAACCTGTACGAAAACAAAAATTCAACCCACCCAGCTGAAAGTATAGCTGCAGCTTGCACTGTTGGATCAATAATACAGTATTCCCCCAGGAGAATGCTTAATGAAATTTAAGGCATGCAAGTTTAGAAACAGCGTATTTGAAGCAAAAAACTAACCATACACCAGCTGCTCTAACATTATTTTAAAAAAAAATACATGTATGATGCCCTACAGAGTTAAGTTTTTACTTTTGAATTAAGCACAGTTCTTTAAGGATTTTTGTGTCACTTTGGAATCAGTTCTGGCTATCCTTTGTTGAGATGACAGAAGATAAAAGAATTGCATCATTTTCTTTTTAGTGTGTCTATGAGAGACCAGAAAATTGTATTCTTTCTTTTTTTGAAGCACAGTAGTGTTTTTAGCATTCTGTTTCCCTACTGGTAGAAGACTTGCTTCAACTTCCCGTAACAACCCATTGGTTGCTCCACCCAACATCCTAATACATCTCCATTTCTCTATAGGTATTGAGATTAGTAGCCATAAAAACAATTCACTTTCTGAAAGACTAGGGAGTGGAAATTGAAATCCCTGCCATGCAGGGAAGATGTGAAAGGGCAGTTTGCTCAAGGACAGGAAACTCTGTGTTCAGCTCTTTTTTCAACACAAAGGGCACGGAACAAGAGAGGGAAAGCATTTCTTTGTGTGCCCTGCTTCTAAACAGATCATCTAGGCTGATTACATTTTTCATCCAGTTCTTTTTAGCCGTTCTTCATAAGAGCAGCTTCACACTATGAAAAAGAAAATGCTGGACTAAGTGGATCCTTGCTCTGATACAGCAGATATATTTCAACATCCTTTAATGATAGTTAGCTTGAAGCTGAATCACAAACAGCTGGAGATGCTCTGAGTGTTTTCTTCTTTGCTTTGCTTTATCTCACGGATGTCAAACCCACGAATCTCGTTGCCATCACATGACATATTGCAACGTTTTTCCCCTTCATAAAGCTGGCTTGGGCATGGCCTGAGTGTGACGCATCTGGCCCGTGGGCCGCCAGTTTGACATCCCTGTAGTTTATTCTGTTTTCATTGACTCATTCAGGATTCATCAACCTGGAGTAGTTAAACAGTGATGTAACCAAAGAATAGCTTACAAAATGGAGTAGTATGTGTAGAAGGTCAGAATAATGGGCACAATTTTCGGATAGAAGAGGGGCGAGGGAAATTCTTTCAAATCTATTACATTCTGTTCCTTATTTTCCTTTCCAGGTTTCCTAGTGCAGAGGAAACAGGTGGTAACAGAGAGAAAGGCAGAGACAATTAGAATTGGATAGAAAGAGGAAGATGATGTCAGATTTCCTGGTCTCTTGAGATAAAGATGAAACGTTAGAGAGTTGTCACCAGTCAATGGATGGACTAATGTCCTACGAACCCCATGCTTTAGCAAGGTAACCATGACATCCCTTTTTAATCTTTGAATTTAGAAAGAATAATATCCACATGCTTCCATGAGTTGAGGGAAAAAGGTAATCCTCGACTACCATCGATCCATTAGTTCAGCAACTGCTTGAAATTACTATCTTTATGATCACATTATTGCAAATCAGGTATTTGGCAATCAGCATTGATTTACAACTGCAGCATCCCACAGTGATGGGATCATCATTTCTGATCTTCTCAGTCAACAAGCAAAATCAATGGGAAAGCCAGCAAAAGTTACAAGTTGTGGTCACATGATGTCGCCCTTAGCCTGCGTTGGTTCATTTACTGATTGCAGCTGGAACTGATAAACTGTTGTAAGTAAGATGTGGTCACATGACTCCCTCCTTTGCAACTATGCTCCTTAGCAATGCAGTCAATAGTCCAATTGTGAGTGGTCAACGAAGACTACCTGGATGACCTCATTTTCCAATGTGGCATGTCATAACCTGTCAGCAATGATCCACTATAGTCATCAGACCATATGCAAAGAATTCATAGCTATAAATCTGACACTTCAAATAGTAATTTCCAATAAACAATGGGTGGGGGCATTTTAATTCCTTCATATTTTCTGTCACTGATCTCAAGGTGGTCATTGCTGGAAAAAAAGTAGTGACTTGTTGAGTTAAAATTCACTAAAATATTTAATAACATTTATCAGAAATTAATCAAAGACCAAAGCTTCTTATCATATTATTAAAAAAAATATAAATGCAAGAATCTTTAGATCACATACAAATATATTCTTTGTAGTTATTCATACTCTCACTTTTTCATACACATTCTCCCTTCCTTTCTGTCACCCCAACCACAAATATGTATGTATGCATATATGACTTTCTCAGCACTTTAAACTGTGTATCCGATGCTTTCACAATAATACATTTTATAAGTATTTAAACTGTAAGAAGACTGCTATCATTACAACAGACTAAATCTGGCTACTCTTGTTAAAAAACATTACAGATGATATATCTTATGTCATTAAAACTTTGAAGAAAGAAAATCTGCCAGGAAGAATATAACTTGAAATATATAAATTGAGGAGCAAAATCCCTTATGTTTGGAAATATAAACTTAAAAAAGAAGCCAAAGCAAATAACACATCCAATATTCTCTCAGTATTATTAATCCTATCATCTTTTAAAAAACAGCAATAACCTGTATGTCTTAGTATTTATTTATTATTTTCATTATTTTCAAAGAATTTGTGTGCGTGTCTGTGTGTATGGTACACTGAGAAGGCTTTTCAATGCTTGGATAATAAATAATAATAAAATAGGAAAAAAGACTTAAAATATTGATATTACTAATGCCAAGCATTGCATCAACAGTTGGCATAAATAGCCATAATTGAAGGTGTGAAATAATGAGTTATCACTAATGATAATATTGATTTGCCACTAGCTAATCTCTAAGTAAAACAGCTAAATAGGTTTAAATCATTCTGGTTCTGATAAATATATAGAAGAAAAACAAAAACATTTTCTTTCAAAATATGAACATTATTTTATGGGAAGCTAATGTACCCTGAATATGTGTCAATACACTGCATGTGCTTGCCAATTGGTGGGATGTGGGATTGCAAGATAATGACTAAATTAGATATCCTATTTGTACAGAATAGCATGTTTATGCTTGGAATAAACTGAATTTTGCATAAGCATAAACTGAATTTTGGTTACATTTGCCAGACTGGTCAAAATGTGCCAAACAATGTTCATAACTTTAGCAGTGCATATATTTAATACTTAAGAGTATTAAATTAATTAAGGAAAGGAAAATATAGTCTGTGAAACTAAGAAGAAGGGCAAAGATCTAGTAGAACTGAATGAAGGTAAATGGATCCAGTCATAAATTGGTGAAATATTGGTGTGTCCTTTGAAAAATAATATTCATCAAATTCTTCTATTACACTTTTACCTTGCTTCTCATAAATACTATTAATCAGAATGGTTGAATTATTGGTCTTTGTTCAGTTTAATGGTAAGAAGGGAAGTATGACACTACCAAATTTTACTGCTGAAATTTAGATAACCACCTGACAACAATGTGGGAAAATTTTGCTGTTATCCCTTTGCTCTCATCCACATTTTTGTAATACATGTATAGTAATCATAAGTAATATTGGGTATGTTCGTTCAGATTGTTCACTGCAAAAGAGTTTCATGTCTGACTGGAGCACCAACAAAGCTTAGGGAATCACTGATGCCTTCATTATTGGGGAAAGTAACAACAAAAAGCAACAATGGATGTTTGGGTGGTTCAATAAGTAGACATTGCCTCCTAGCCTGTGAGGACATTTCTTACTCAGTCAATAACAGACACAGTGGTCCACACACGGTTCCTATCTCCACCATTCCAGAGACAACTTTTGCTAATTTGCACAAAGGTACCATATTAGTTACTAGTAGCCCCAGTATTCCTAATGTGCTGTTCATCCATCAAACTAACAATGAGCTTTAAAAAAAGTTTGCCTTTCTAACAACATGTCCCATTAAAAAAGGCATGAATTAAAAGCAATAAAAATAGAGTACTATCTTGCAGAATCCATATAAAGAATTTAAATTTAAATCTGAAGCCTTGAGAGAGAGAAAGAGTATTTGCTTGGTGCCAAAAAAAAGTATTTTCCATAGTGGCATTTTTATTCCAAAGTTGGATGGGATACTATTGACAAGACATGCTTATGAAAAGGCACTTGAATGCTTCAAGTACTTCAAGTACTTCAAATTCCTATTTGTGGATATTTTTTTCCTCAAGCATTTATTTATTTCAAGCGTAATGAAAGTGAATAAAATTTAAATATCAGTACTTACATATTAACAACTGAACAAACTAGGTTCCACCTAATTTTAAAATTGAAGTTAGATTCTCACAAAGTGTTATATTAACAGTATACAGAATTTCAACATGTTGCTTAGTTCTGGCTGAACCACTTTTTCATTTTTGCCTTCTTGTCATCAAAGTTGGACTTGCAAATGAGGCAGACTGTAATATAATAGTTAAATTATCTCTGCAATTGTCACATTTCCCTACTGAACAAAGTTTTCTATGGCGGCAAATTAGGTAGTCGCTAAATAAAACTATCAAGTTCAAAAATGAAGAGTAAGATGTTTATGCATGAGTATGGAGAGGCAGGAAATTCCTCAGGTGCTCAAATCAGAATTTCTTAGATAAAAACATTACAGAAGAACAATAATGACAAAGGACAATATCCTAGACGACCTTTGAATCCAAATTCCACTAAGCATGTGGGGCTTACTGCTAAATAAAAAAGTTACATATAGAACTATAACCAGCATATACTCTTATAAAAAAAAAATTCTCATTTTCTCTTCTTTTTCATTCTATTATTTTTTCCAAAGATTTCCCAAATCTTTAAGGATGTGGGATTGAATCTTGAAAGAGACAGAAGCTGGAGAATCCATCCCAATAGTGAATGTTCTATATCTCGGCAATTGTATTTCCTTCTTAAAATAGGGGTAGGGAGAAAAAGTATATTGTGGTATTATTACCAAAGAGCATTTGCTATAAATTAACATATCCTTGGTTTGAATTTTGCCTTTATAAAGTATTCACGAGATAGATTTAATAAAATCATTCCCTGTCAGGCACCTTCTCTCATCTGCAATATGGTAATGTTCCCTACGGGATTTTTGTGTGCACAACATAATATATCAGAAATACTTAAAACATTCTAAAATGCGATATAAACCTCAAATGTTAATGTTATTAAATAGAAGGATTCATAATTAGTTTACCACAAAAATTCCTCAGAGTCTTTCTCTGTTCTTACAGTCTTTGTAGATTTTAAATGTAGTTTAATTTTATTTATTATTTTGGATTTAAAGTACTTTATTAATAAATATTATGTGGTACAACTCTATAGACAAAACCATTTGACCTATACCCATTGCTTTTCCTGTTTCTTAAAAACCAGTGACTCTTATTTCAACAGTTATCTCTTGTCACAATGGAAGGTAAAAATTGAGTTGTTAAGAAATATATAAATATAGTAAAAGTAGGGATTGAAGCATTAGTATCACTGGTTTCAAAGAACAAATATTTTTTCAGGCCTAATAAATATATTTTAGGGAGAAAATAATCAATGGATTACATGTTTGATTAATTGTTTAAAGCGTATATTAATTTTTGATTAATGTCATATTTTGATTCCCAAATGCTAACCATTTAAATAACAGTGGTGTACACTGTAATAGAATTTCAAATATTGAGGATTGCCTATTTATAAGCAACTCTCAGTGAATCAAAGGAAATTGCAGACAAATGCAATTCTTTAACCAGTACAATGTTTAAAGCTACTTGATACTGAACAAATAAAAAAAAATACCAATAAGTTTACATACAGTTGAAATTTAGGTTTTCTAGCACTGATACCTTATTCATTAACTCATTTTGAGAGAGCAAGAGTAGCCTTTTTCCTCCTGCCTCATATGCTATTTTCTTGGTAGCCTTGTAAGGCAATTTATTTGGGTTAATAACAATTCTCTCTAGCTTAAGGACTGCTAATTCTTGCCTTAGCAAAGTTATCCCTTATCTCCACTAACTTCAGAATTTTAATATGTGATAGTACCATGCTAATTTCTTGCACTTTGATGTATAAACTAATAGTTTTATTTTCATTTCTAAGAGATTAAATATTCCTAAGAAATTAAATAAAGACATATTGCTAGATCTTTTAACCAATAAGAGATATTTTCCACAAAGCTGTGGAGTAAGGATTTATGAAGCTTTATGATAAATCTCTATAAAAATCATACTAGGATTCAAATGCAATATTTTAAAACAAGGCTTCCATATTCAGTTGATCTGTCTTTGCTTCTTCTTGTCCCACATATTTAAAAACATTGTGACACACAGAAATTACACAGCTATCACTTTTTCCCTTCATTGAGATAAAACAGTAGGTAAGATGTAGAATCTATAGTAGTTGTGCTCCCTTGTGAAAATGTCCTGTTGAAAGCAAAAGTAAAAGAAAGAAGTAGCCACTGTTTTCTCAGCATAGAAGAAAAATCTATTTATATCTATGGATTGCTGCATTTCTTCAGAACTCACATTATTTTTATTTCTCCTCCCTTCAGGAATATAGGTATACTAACTGCAGTCAACTAATTATATTATGACTCAACCTGAATAAGAACGAAGAAGAGAAACTAAAATGAATGACAAAGAGATAAATAGCTAAATTATAGCAGAAATATGAATGATATATTACTACACTCTTATTGAAAAAGGATTCATTAAAAAAGAAACCTTCAGAGAATTAAGATTAATACAGCCAATGAATCTTCATATCTTCCAGGTTAGCCAAGATATCCTGGTAACTTGTTTTTTCAATTTCTATCTTCTAGATTCTGGTTTGTATCCCCACATCAGCAGCAGAAGGAATAGGTATTTGCTTTCCCTACTAAAACTGCTGCTTTAAATCCAACATCTTTACCCAAACTGTTCCCTGTTAATTAAAGTAAGAACAGGTTGTTTTTAATTGCATTGCTACACATTTCACCCCCAGTCAGAACTGGAGTTTTCCATAGCAGACCTTAAGAGAAATAAAATGCCTGCATTAAACTGCTAGATGCACAGAGGGATTGACTGTTTCATCTTTAAAATCTATCGGGAAGAAGGGATTTCATCAAGTATAGCTGGTTACTTTCTATGTGTCCTACAGGACTCTGCAAAAGTGGAAGCACATGCATATTGTTTTCATGGAATTTTGCTCCAGATTGCAAGCTCAGCAGTTATGTGATAAAATATTTGCAAGAATGGTAAGATGTGTATATATTTAAATGTGAGAATCCTAACACATCTGTATATGAGGAGCCCTTGATGCTCTCTGAGCTTGGTTGTTTTCTTGCAGACATTTTATTACCCAAACTAGGTAATACCAATCCTGGTTACATCTAGTTTTGAGTAATGAAATGTCTGCAAGAAAACAACCAAGCTCAAAGAGCATTAAGGACCTCTCATTTCAACCCTGAGCTACACTATTCCCCTTTATTGGTAAATACATATATCTTTTTAACGCAAGAGTGATTTTGAATGTGATAAAAGCTTCTTTGGAAGAATAGTTTCATATTAGTATTGAGAAAAAGAATTTAAATGTTATAGTAATCTTATATTTGAAATCTTCTTTCCCTCTTCTATCCTCCCCCATCCCCCAAATTTTCAATTTCTGGATTTTTTACTCTGTCCTCATTTATTGTCTTTAATATCTAATGTAATGAACACTGCATAACAAATGCCATAAATGGCTATCATAGCACATAGCAATTGGTGAAAAATGAATATTTCCCTAGTTACTCTTGCTTTATTTGTTGTTTTCCACATTTAGAGAGTGGAGGGGGAAAAAGAAGGGGGAAAAATAATTTATTTGGGGAATATTCAGCAGGGTTTTTCTAAAAGGGGTATGAAAGTTTGCTCACATTTTCACCTTTGGAAGACAATCCCACAAGTTATAAATCCATTGCTGTCAATCTCCTCCCTTCTCCTGTTCTCCCTGTCTATAAATATTTAGATCCTCTGGCCACTGGGATTAAGAACACAATCCTTACTTACAAAATGGCCTTTTGCACAGGTCTCTCTATCACAAACTCACACAAACATACTCAAAATAACAAGAGTGTTTTAAGAAATCAAGCTCTAGGAACATTTTGGTATGCAGTCATGCTTATACTGTAATAATACCCACTAACACTTTGAAATATATTTTTAAATTGGGTGTGCTGCTCCAAAATGTATATTATTACATGAGCTAAGTTTTTAAAAAAGTATTTCCAGTAGAGAACAATATATGCCTCACGAGGTTGAATTGTGAGTTCTTTGGTGGTCTCTGAGTTTAGTTGTTTGCTTGCAAAAATTTCATTATCTGACTAGATAAGATCTTCTATGCTAGTGAGTCTGAGGTTTGCTCCTGTTTATATACAGTAGCTTGCCCTCTACATAACATACTAACCAACATCAGTGCTTCTTCCCTCATTTCTGTCAATCTATCCAGTCATAATTTTCTTGCTACACAGATACCAAGCTTTGCAGCATCCTTTTTTATCAATTTCTTGGAACAGAAACTCTCAGTTCCATTGGACTAATTATTCCAGGTTGTGGGTTGAAATGAAATGGCCTGTGAATAACAACAGTCCCCAATAATGGCTTGTTTATTTGTGTAAATCCTAAATTGAGAATTAAATATTTGTATGAGTATAGAGAACACTGAGCTTTCTCCCAGAAATAAGTGCAGAGAAAAGTAATAAAGAGAAAAGAGGTGTCCAACTAACTATACAATGTTGACAACTTTGATAGATTGTTGGGGTGGCTTCTGAGTAGGTAGCCAATTTAGAGTAGTAGATGAAGGTATCAGTCTAGAATCTGGAGACCAGGAGTTGCACTCCTGCCTTAGGCACAAAGCCATCTGGATGACCTTGAGCCAGTTAGTCTCAGTTGCAGGAAGAAGGCAATGGCAAGCCAAAAATATTTCCAAGAAAACAGCAAGACTGACTTCAAGGCAAGTGCGTTGGCACACACACAGACAGAGTGCATTAAAACTTTAGATGACGGAACAGGAATCTAGGTTAAGTCATGCAATAAAACATCTAACCTTGGTACAAATCAGAAGAAAGATTTCCTCCCCCTAAGATACTTGAAAGCTCCACAGTAGAGGTCAGTCAATCAATAGGATTAGCCCAAGGGACAAGATGTGGGCTGCCATACAAAGACAAACAGGAGGAGGCCAACAATCTTCATGCCACAATCCTATATCCATTGTGCACAGCTTTTTGCGTTAATAGGTATACAAAGTGTACTGAACCCTCTAAATTAGCGGTCCCCAACCTTTCGTGCACCAGGGATCGGTCCCGTGGAGAGAGGGTTTTTTGTGGACAGGAGAAGTCATGATTTCATGTGCTGCCTGCATTCCATGGATGGGGCTTGTTTGAGTGGCCTGGTTGCTGGCATGCCACAGACCTGTGCCAGTCCACAGACCAGGGATTGGTAACCCCTTCTCTAAATGATACCATCATCCCATCTCATGACTGCAAGTATCTTAAATAACAGGCACAATATCAGGGTTAACATGAAGCTGTTTTTTTTCTTTTTCCTTTTGTAGTTTTTCAGTTGCACTGTTTCTGATATAATTTTTTCAACATTTATGTATTTATTTATTAAATGTATATGCAATCCATCTCACTATAAAGTGATTCTGGGCTATGAAAGTATGACTCCATGAGGCAGATTTAACTTACTTTAACTTTGAAGTGATTTTATACCAATAAAATTGAGAAAGCAGCTCAGGTGATTCACGTGACAAGAAAAACTGTAAATTTAAAAATTAATGCCCTTGGTGACAAGTCATCTTGCTGCTGTAAGCAAAATATTTCATTACTAAGTACTTTCTTTTTAAATGAATCTAAGGCAATGTGCCAACTAGTAAAGAACTTTCAGTTACTACAAATGGAATACTATTAAGCTAATATTGGTAAATACTTGCATTAACCACCTGAAAATTGTAACAATTTAATATAATGTTCATGTACATTTCATTATTAATTCAAGGAAAGAGGATGTAATGAAAAATATTAACAGTTTGTTTGTTTGTTTGTTTATTGGATTTCTATGTCCCTCATGTCACTAATTCAGAAATTCTGGAGAGCTTACAATTCAATAAAAGTTAAAAAGTATAAAAACAATTACAACAGAATAAAAAGTTAAAAATTAAAATTAAAAACATGATAGGGAGCCTGAGAGTTAGAATCTTCTCTATCTTGTCAGTCACCCTTAATGCACTGGATCCCTATCAAGGCTTGAGGCCAAGCAGCAGGACCAGGTTGAAGGCCAGAAGTGTGGGGGCAGATTTCACCTTTGACAGATAGTTACACCTCTCCCAATTAAAGAAGCAAAGGTGAACTTCTGTAAGTGATTTTTTTTTGTATTAGCTGGCTTCCCAAATACAGCGGGACCTTGATACTTAACTGTTTTGAAACTCATTCTGAAAATTGTATCCCGGTACTCATCATTTGTTTAGTACTCAATGCAAAAGCTAGAACTTGTCAGCTGCCTTGTGACTCAATACATTATTCCTTATGAGAAAAATCTGTTTGGTACTCATTGCACCTCCTGGAACCAATTAACAATGAGTATGGAGTACTCAATGAAAGAACTTGCATGGAAAGAAATGACTTCCCATTACAGAAGTTAACCTTCAAGCATAGTAACCATACTTGTCCTTGCAATCCATCCATACCCAGTAGATATAGTCATTATTTCTGAAGCCAATACCTAATTATGGGTACAAATGCAACACAAACTTTTTTTTTAATGTAACAGATCATATCCAACTATTTTCCCCCCTTTCAATTCATCATTTTTAAAGCTGCCTTTAGTCACAAGTGCATTTCTGCATTGCTGAGTAGCCTATTTTAAAAAAAATGTATCTGGAGAATGATACATTAAAAACATAAGTAAATGGACAGGGAAATAATTGTGTCTGAATATTTGTGTGTGGGGAGGGTAGGGTTAATTAGTTACACTTTTCAGCTTCCATCAAATAAAGGCCAGTTCCTAATGAAAGGAAGTTCTATAATTGGCTCTCCTGATATTACTAAAGTTTTTCCCAACTTCCTCAAGTCTCTTTAGCTTTAGCTTCCACTTATTCAGCGATGCAAATTGTGCCTCCCCAATAGGTAATGATGCAAAGGAAAAAGTCTACAGATAGTTTTGTTTTACTGATAATATCTTGGTTTCATAAAAATAAACCAGCAGGGCAAAGTATCAAAAGTCTACCAGTTTAGGCCGTTTTTCCATAAGGCAATCCTCTCTTTAAACATGAAGTCAAAACATTGATTTTTGAGATACAAAAATATCCTGGCAGACTTTATGGTGGATAACATTCCATTATATATATAGTTTATTTTTTTGACTGTCGTGTGTTAAGACTAACCTCTTTTCTTATGGAATTTGGCAACAGAAGTGTTCTTCTGCATTGAATCAACGATCATCTAGGCAATACTCATTATCTCAGTGAAGAATCATATGTCTACGACTCTACGAGAAGACCTTTAGCAGGAACTGAGCACCCAAGAATCCTTCCACAACTATTCCACAGGAATGCACACAAACACACATCTCAATAGCCCCCATCTCTTTCTATCTCTGAGATTAGTAGAAATAATGCATGATTTCTGCCGTCCAGAGTTTTGATACTTTTATCAACTCCAGTTCTGAAGCCTTGAAAGGTGGAATTCTCTTCAGTCCAATTAAAGTAATGAATTCCATAATTTATCTGTGTACTACATGAAGAAATACCTTTTCATCTGATATAAAATTGTTTATATTTTACAATTATATTCACCTTTCTCTAACAACTGAAGGTGGTTTATATGATCTCTCCCATTTTCATCTTACAACACTTTCTGAAGTAGGCTAGGCTGAGCAATAGGGATTATTCCAGAAACATCCAGTAAACTTTATATGCTAAGTAAAAATTGAAGCTGGGTTTTACCAGTTTTAATTCAACATTGTAACACTACACTATAGTTGCTCCCATAATTACACTTCATTTGATAAATGGGATTAAAGCATGAAGATACTAAGAGAAACCTTTTACCAATTTTTTACTCCATGCATCTTCATCTACCATTGTCCCTATTTACATATTTTAAGAAATGATTTTGTGTGATTTCAATGAGATTTTACAAATGGACCCCAATAACTCATAAGATTTTTTATGATATGGTGGGGGGAGGGCATTTTTTGGAATTAGAAGGATACTATTCTGTGGGTACTACTGTCTCTTGTGCTAGTGTATACTTACTGATCCCCCACTTTTAATATCTGTGTCTGCTAAATCAAACCACATAATCTTTGATAGTAAATTAGAAATTAGTACTTTCCCTGTTCAAAATAACTCTATGCCAAGTTGAAATGGGGAGCATAGATCTGTTGGGTGCTTATCTCATCCATGTTTACCATGTTGGTTTTGACATGGTGCAAATACACAGGAATACTGAGGTGCGTTCCTACACTTAGTTTTGTCAGATAAGGATCAGATGTTTTTACATATTTTTATTGCTAGAATGGAAAAAGCAATAGTTAAATTACTATTCTTGCCATACATTTACCCAAAATTATCACAAAATGAAAATATTGCTAAAATAAGTAATCTCTATAGAAAACGGGATACTGAACTGAGACCAATATTGCTGAGAAGCCTGCCTCTTCCATTTGAACAGTTCAAACTGGCATATATCTGCAACATCCTGCTAAATAATATTAATGGCCTTTCATGATTGGTTCAGTCTCTGATAAAATTATATGTGTTGTGCTGTTTTGGCAAGACACTATATCTTGATCCTTCCTTTGCAGTCCCCAGAGAACAGAGTAACTCAGTACAAAAGGTTTGCATTAAATGTAATGAAACAGATGACAAAATCAATAAACTAGGATCTATGGGGCTATCATAAAAATGATGTAAACCTAGAGTTCACAATGGTTATAGAGCTATTTAAAATTGTAATTAAAACCAGCACAATTTTTTTTCCAGGATAAAAGCTTCTCTGACAGCCCCAAATATATGCTACAGGAAATCTTCAACAAATATATTCAAAGTTAGCATGAAGTCAGCATATAAATTAGTCAAGGGTAACTTCTACATGTACACTTTTCTATTTAAAGGAAGTTTAAAGTGAAAATGTTGACTTTACATTGGATTCTTGAATTATACTGCCCTCAGTTTAACAATGTCACACAGGAAAGGATACTGAGCATCCGGTCCAGCCCAAATTAATGTCATCATTCATTTGAATCAACTGCTACCAAGGAGCTTTTGTTTAATATCAGTGGCAATAAATTCTGCTAATGATTAATTGCTAGCTATTCAAATTTTTCAAAACTAGGAGGTACTGAGGTAAGATTCATTAGTGTGGGAAAGTTGGGGACAACTAAAACAAAACAGCAAGAGAAGGATCTCCTAGACCTTATGGAAATAGACTTTACAGCATATCCTATTCATGTCAGAATTTATGACTGTGTTTTCTGCTGCTGCTGCTTTTTTTGTTTTGTTGTTGTTAACTAGTTTTGGTGCCAAACTTGCAAGATACTGTTAATATAACCTTACAATAAAGTACAATTAGCTCATATGGCTGTGTTTTCTGTGTGGTCTAAATCATAAGACTGACAAAATCTTGCAATCTCAAAGTACTTTTTCCCTCCTCCCCTTTACATCCTGAAAAGTAGGAAGAGTCCTCTTTGAAACTCTTGCCCTGTCCAAATGCCTGCTGGTGGTCAAATTGCCTTTCATCTGACTGATCCCTTAGCTGTGTCTTCTTGCTCAGTCTCCAAGGTCATCCCCATATACCATTGCAGTATACATAGAGCTGATAAAAAATAATATTAACATTTTCTAACTAGCCATTACAATAGATCTTCTTAATAAACATATTCTAAGAGAAATATGTTTGAATTACCCTTCTTCAAATCATCTATCTAGTCAAAATTATTTCCTATAAATCTCAGAACTATAACTTTATCTTTTGACTGTTTACTTATAATATGGGTGAGAATAATCAGTGTGATTGTCCCCCCAAAAAACAGGTGTGAGAAATAAAATATCTTGGATGTGCATCAACTGGTCCAGACAGCAAATTCCTTATCTAGGAAGGCTGGGCACCAAATCACAGCAACCACTAAATACATTAAGAAGGACATGGTAAATACGAAGGAGGAGCCTCAAGTTTACCAAGCCAATAAACAATAAGGCAACTCATACACCCATCCTGGAAATAAGGAAATAAAAGGAAACCCAACCAATGGTGGGTTGTGAATATTTTTGCTGCTGGTTCGCTCAGGGTCGTGCTACGTGCGCGCACATGAAACGTGTGCACGCACACAGGTGCAGCAATCAAAAACTAGCTTCTGTGAATGCACAGAAGCAAAATCCAAGATGGCGGTGCCCATGGAAACACCGATGGAACTGGCTCCATGACATCACTGCGGAGTTACTACTGGTTCTATAGGACTAGTGTAGGAACCCACCTCTGAACCCAACATGCTTCTTTGCCAGCAAGCACTATGGATGATCAAAAGAGAGGGAGAGATAGATAGGAGATAGAAAAAAAGAGGGAGGAAAGCAGAGAAAGGGGAAACGTGCATTAATTACCAGGCAACTGCTCAAAGCATGGTAGAGCATCACTCTTAAGAAGTATGCTTGCTTCAATTTGAGATATGCACAGGAGAGTAATACATAACTAAGAAATGGAAAGATATTGACAGTGTAGGCAAGGACATTGCTGGATGTTCAGTGTGATAATCAAAAAGTCCATAAAGCAACAGGAGAGAGATGTAGGCAGAATAAAACTGCATCAAACATGAATAATATACACAGGTACGTTTGTGTACCATCTTGGTGTGAGACAAGATGTGTAAATTAAGACATAGTGGCCACTCTTGCAGCACTGTGCTGAGCAAAGTAACTTCCAATGGTTAGAAGTAAGATAATGTGTTGAAGGCAGGTATTTCAGAACAAGAGGTATGAAATAGAGATCCTATGTAGGATGATGCACATTAGTGTCCTAGGGGTTGAATGGTAGGACCACAGCACCACCTTCTGGACAGGGTTTGACAAGAAGGAACTGAATTTCGGCAAACATTGCCCCTAAGGTCCAATCCTGCCACATAGTCCGATAGTCAAAATAATAAATAGTTATAAACAAGTATTATTGAAAGTAACTACAGGACTTTCCTGATAACTAGAAGGGCACACTTTCGCAGTTATTTTCTAACAAAGTTCATTCAATCAAAACTACCCAAGTAGTCTTAATTTAATATCCCAGTTATAAGAAATGGGATTTTTTTTGCAGATAATACCTATCATTTATTTGCACTCCTTTAAGATCTATATGCTAAAAATAATTCCAAGGACAAGCAAAGATTCAATATACCTGCCCCAACAATACATTGCAAACTCAAGATGTTTCTGTCCTGTGCTTATAATGGCTTAATTTTAAGTTGGCTTAAGAAAAATTCTCTCCTTGACAGCAGGTTATAAAGTATGGATAGTCTTCAACCACAATTGAGCCCAAAATTTCTGTTGCTAAAGGAGACAAATTTTACCCCATTTTATTACCTTTCCTGGCACAGTTGTTAAGTGAATCACTGCAGTTGGGAAGTGACTCTGGCTTCCCAATTGACTTTCATGTCTGAAAGTGGCAAAGATGATCACTTGGGACACTGCAACCATATAAATATGAATCAGTTGTCAAGCATCTGAATTTTGATCACGTGACCATGGGGATGTTGGAATGGTTGTAAGTGTGAAAAGCAGTCCTGAGCCACTTTTTTCACTGCTCTTTTGACTTTCAACAATCACTAAATGAACTCTTATAAGTTAAGAACTACCTGTATTCAGTCTATACAGCAGACTACTACATCTAACATTGGACAAAATACCAGCTGCTCTTCCCTCCAATCTTTCCATCCAGGAATGGACGGTCCTTCCTGTGGACACATGTACTCACAAAGTTAAATTACATGTATAGATCTAAAATTAAATCATTAAAATGTACACACATACAGACATAACAATCAGATTCACAATAATATTTTTCAGCTGTTGAATGTGCCACGCTTATCATCAAGAGAGAAAAAATAGTGAAAACTGAAGGAATCAAAGTAGCAAAATGCCGTATGGAAATAACACCAAGAGTCTGGATGAAGAACATCACTGCACATAACAGGGCATCCTTCAGGTTGACAACATGAAGTCAAGAAGAAAGGTGAATGCATCAAGAGAGTGAGAAAGATCTTAAAGTCCAAACTAGTGGAAGCAATACCATCAAGGCAATTAACACCTGGGAAATTCCAGTCATTAGATTCACAGCTGGAAATGTGGATTGGATTCAAGCAGAGCTAAAAGCCAGGATAAGGAGATAAGAAAAATGACATTGACAAACTACCTACCAAGGAGAATAGGTGGGCATGGAATACTGCAAATACACCAGACTTGTATTTTATACCGCTAGTCTACATTTATATTTTCCAGATTGCTAATTTTAATTTCTTATTGTTGTTTTTGTGTAGCCCGAGGAAGCCTTCTAGCATATGGTCTCTTAGAGAAAATTGTTTGTATATTTACTTTTATTAATTATGCTGGCTCTGTCAATTGTTTTAAATATCTGAATACCAATTCTGTTATTCTATATTGGTGCTACTTACCTATGTAGGTAAGTAGCACATCCTGAAAGATTACTGAATAGAGAGGCAAAACTGGCAACAAGAAATACCAAATAAAGAAAAAAGACATGGCCAGGCAAAATATTACATAGAAATGACCAGTACAAAAAAATTAGCAGGCAAAGCAGATAATAACAAGACCAGACAGTGACTAAGAGGAGGAAAGTTGAAAAAAGATAGAAGGGATAAATTTGGCTGCATAATACCAAGTCTTAAGAACAAATGCATACATACAAAGCTAAAATTGAGAAGTCAGCAATGGAGAGTAAATGCCATCTCTGTCAAGAAGCTGAAGAAACAGTGGACCACCTAGTTAGCTGCTGCAAGATGATCATACTGACTGACTACATACAATGGCATGACCAAGTAGCAACAGTGGACTATCTGCAAAAAATACATTTGCCTGCAAACAAGAACCACTAAATGGATAAAGTGTTAGAAAATGAAGAAGCTAAAGTGCTCTGGGACCTTTAGACAAGCACATAACACCCCATATTTAACCTTTATTGATAAAAAGACAAAAATGTCTGGATGGTGGATATGGCAGGCCCTGGAGCTAGCAGAGTAAAAGAGAAAGAACTGGGGGGAGGGATCACCAAATACAAAGATCTGCAAACAGAAGTTATTATTATTATTATTATTATTATTTATTAAATTTGTATACCGCCCTTCTCTCGAAAGACTCAGTTGAATGATTGTGGCAAAGTAAAACAAGCATAATGCCAATAGTAATAGATGCCTTGAATGCAACATCTGGAGCATCATTTGAACATGATTGGCATTGACAAAATCACCACCAGTCAATTCCAACTGACAGCTTTTCTTGGAACAACTTACATCCTGCAACAATACATTTAACGCCATCAAAAACAACATCTGCCAATCCCAGGTTCTTGGAAAAGACTTAATTGGTGGACAAAAATGCCAAACCCAGTTTAAACATGTGGCTGAGTTTGTGACCAATCATAAAAATAATAATAATAATTCTTTCTTCCTAGTCAGATGGATTCTAATCTGTTCTAGAGCTATTTTTACTCTTAATCCTATAAGACTGAAGGGCCATAACACTTGCCCTGTGAGGGGCAAGGTTACTGGTTTAAAACCTGGTAAAACAATTTCTCTCTCTACATGTGTTTTAACTGCTATTTGTATTTTGCCTCAGTTTAAAAAATCCAGCAGTGCACCATTTCCTTATTTTTCTAGTCATTGAAGTAAAATGTTTTCATGCTCAGCAGGGTGAAATCCAGATTGGATAAAACTTTTTTACTCAAGTGACTAATGACTGGACAAATGATGAAGCAATGCACCATTGGAAGTATTTAAAAAATAAAAACCCCAAGGACAAATAGGTAGCTCGAAGAAAGAAACACAATGACAATCATTTAGAAAATCATTATTCCGCTGAGTTTTGAAGTAGCAAGTTCAATTTTACCAACCAATGTTGAAATTATGCTATTTTAGCTAGTGCTGGTAAACATCTCTGTATAAGACATTATAAACCACAGTAATCATTGAATCAATTGAAGGAGTGTTCCTGAAAAATAGCCAATGCTGAGATTAGTTTGTAACAAAAGAAATTTCAACAGCCAGTATAGACAGCAGCATTCAAAAACCCCAGCAGGAAAACACACCTGGAGATCTCATTTGCAGGGGGAGGGGGTGAATGTACAACTATATCATCCATTCCTGCTCTCCAAAAAGAATGTTACTCATTCTGATGACAAGGCGACTGGGCAGTGGGGAAGAGCTAAAGGTAAGCAAGATCTTTCCACAAATAATATGTAAATTGCTTAGAATGAGCACCATTATTTCAACTCCCCTCCATTTTCCAGTACTTTAGTGATTCTTGTAGAGTGGAGATGCAATTAGCAGTTTTGACCATTCATTGCAAATAAAATAAAGGCAAAGAAGTAAGCTATTCATCACTGGGTCCATTGCCATCACTGGCTCCACTGCCCCAATGAGCCTTAATCCATGCAGGATTTGTTTTTCTCCATTTCTCTCATTTGCACTTCAAATGTCATTCTGATGTTACCTGGTTCTCACTAAAACAAAAGAAAATTATTATCGTAGTTCTGAAAGAAAAAGCAGATCTCCAGAGCAAAACTGTTAATCAGCCAGATGTGGCTTTATTCCAAAGATTTGGAAAATTCCAAATTTGGAATATCCATTTGGTATCTGGTGGAAACCATTTATCTGTTCTTCTGCTAGTCTCTCAAGCTGGCCATACAAAGTACAATTTTGTCACACAGTGCATCCATATCATCAGATCACCAGCTCCATGAAATGTGGAATTGTGGCTGTACAAATACACTACTATATTGGGGGGCAACCCAGACAAGTAATGGCTGTCATAGCAGAAATGAAATTCTTGAAACACTTCTGACTGTATCAGTCAGCATAGATGTAGACGTTTTCTAGGAGAAGAGACCTCCTGCTTGCCTGGAAATGAGATTGCTAGGCAGCAGGATCTCTATAATGTTCTAACCACTTAAGTGGGACAACATGAACTCAAAAGTGACAAATGGTTAGGCAGATAATCCCTTTTGTAGGATGGGATTTATATCAGTTACTGTATCAAGAGACAAAATATGGAAGGATACAGAGAACTTCATTACACTTCGGATCATCAGTAGTCAATACATGGAGAGTGATCAACTTAATTGGAAAGTCATGTCAAAATGATCCATTGATTTGTAAACATGACTAGTGAAAGTAGTCATGTCATAATGAACAGGAAGTGACTCCATTTTAGACCTACAAAATTGTGTTAAAGATGCGTACAGAACAGCCAGAAGTACATGAGAAAGGAGAAAAACAATCAATAGCCAAATTGCCTATTCTTATAGACTGTGCTATAAAAGACCACTATCTGAAAATAATGTTCCAAAGAACAGCATAAAACAACATGTTCCAATGTTTCCATTCCAAAATACGTGAAAAATGTAACAATGCCCAGATTTTAGCTAAATGAAAATTGGTGCTTAGAGTTGAATACTTTGTTTTATGGAGTAACATAAAAAGAGAAAGGAAAGGCCACTTAATTTATTCTTTATTCAGCTTTCTCTCCAACAACCTACCCTAGCTCTTAACATCTTCCAGTTGGGTTTTATTTTAATACAATCACCAAGGAGTAAATGGATGGTTGACATGTAGAAACCAGTCATGAGATGGCTAGGCCCATCAGCACATAGGCCTTTCCCCCTATCCCACTCTCCTGGAATGCTTGGGCCTTTCCACTGCCCCATCACTCTCCCAGAAGACCTGGTCCTTCTCCCAATAAATGCTCTACTTAGTTTTTCTATCTGTGAAGCTGCTGACAAGTGCACCCAGTCGACGCAAGGCACAGATATTGTAAACAGCTAGCCAACACAATATTTCCCAAAGACAGAAAGAGCCTCAGAATATCATAAGAGCTGTAAGAGCTCATCTCACAATGTTTCTGAAGCTCATTCTATCCTTTGGAAACATCATGGGGGCTGGCACTCTTCTTGTGATGTTCTGAGACTTTTTCTACTTTTGAAACATTGTGAGGCCTAGCAACTTGTCTTGTGGTGTTTCTGAAGGAAGAAAGAGTCTCAGAACATCAAAAGGCCAGTGCCATTAGCTATGAAAGCTGCCAGGGGTCATTGAATATGAGGATCATATGATGATGGCTGACTGCCACAGCATTACGGTGGCCCTGAACACCAGCTGTGCAGCAATGAAGTAGCAAAATTTTTCTAAATTTCTTTTCCTTGGGAATAATAGATGTTGGCATTCTGGCCCAAGGTCACCCAGTTGACTTCATGCCTAAAATGAGACTAGAATTCATAATCTGCCAGATTCTAGCTTTATCAACTAAAACAAGCTGGAACTGGACTCAATTGGTACTGTCTACTATATTACAATTTTCATATATACACTCAAACCCTGAAATCCTATCTGATGAAATATATATATTTTAAATAAATGAGAATTCTGTAGAGCATTAACCATCAATCTTTGAATGGAACTTGCCCACCCAATATCAAAAGGGCAAGCTGTCAAGCTGCTCTAATGGAGGGTTCTCTGTTTCACATAAAAATGTCTTTTCATCTATTAGCCTGGATTGGAATTTTTGAACCTTATTTTCAACCTTTTCAAACCTAACCTATCTGCACAAAAATGTCTTTGAAAACTTATAATGTATGTCTCATGGAAAACTCATAATGTAAAATCATATGGTTGTGAAATAACACTGCTGGTCCAACCCATCATCGCTAAAGTTCAAACTTAGCAGCAAATTCTAAACCAAGGTGTCCACTCTTATCTGGATGATGAGAAGCTCTGCAGCAGAGAAGTTAATTAAGTTAAGAAGTATTCACAACTACCCAACTTTTGTAGGTATCTCTCTGACATGTGTCAGGCTCTGAGAGAGCTGCTATGCTAAGGATTTCACCAAAAAAGAAAGGAAAAAAAGGAAAAGAATAAGAGGGAGAGAAAGAGAGAGACAGAATAAGAAGAGAATAAAAGAATAAAAAATGCTTTGATGAAAAAAACCCAACCAAAAACAAAATCATACAGCACAAATAACACGTGTATGTGTGTGTGCGTGTATACACACGTCATTCATTTATTTATGGATAATAAAGAAATCATCTAAAGATTAATAAACACTAGACAACCTGTATCCTGCACTACCTTTGAAAGAAAGGTAGTGCAGTGTGAACATAATATTTAAGGGGACCATATTTTTTTACCCCAATCTGGGACAGTCCCATGATCTTCTAAGAAGAGTATATTTCCTTAGGAAGAAAATAATTGCAGTTGCAAACAAATTTCAATAATAAGTCAAGATGTAGGAGATGACCAGGCTGAGCCTCGGGAGTGGTCAAAAGTCATGAGTCCCTGTGCAGCCTCAAGAGTATAGCCCACCTTGAATACCTACTTAATTCACACTCATTTCCCTTTACCGTTAGTAGCTCAGACTTTTGTAGAGAACTTACACTTGCAATAAATCTTTATACTCATTTCAACTGCCTGCATATCCTGATTTTGCTGACACTTGACATTAATTATTTACCTAAACAGATAAACAGAATGATTATGGGTGGTAAAAATAAAAACAAAAGGAAGCAGGAGTGAATCCAACCTCTTTGCCAGCTTCCCCGCTGACTTTGTGAATATGGGGATGTTGCAATGGCCACAATTTTGTAAATAAAACTGGTCTAAATCTCAAGGAAATTTCAAAATTCATAACAATAGCATATGACAAAAAAACTTTCAAATTCTGAGATGGATTCTGAAAATATATAGAGAGAGTGATTATAAAATTGGGATAATTAGAGTTTGAATTTCTTTAAGAATACATCCATCTTTCAAAGAGAAGCTAAGATATTAAATGTAACTCTAACATTGTGTATATTTACCCTCACTGAAAAAGATGAATAATTCAGTTTTTATTAGTTCAAAAACATAGCCAAATAAGGAAACAAAATATCCCTTAAAACTGTGAGTTGATCTTCATTTTAAAGAAATTATTTTGAAGCGACTGCACTACTCTCCCGCTAATTTGCATAAAATGAAAACAGAGGGAATGCTGCAAACAGTCATTGTGAATGTTACTAAAGCTAGAAAAGGAAATTGTTAGGTTATGTTTTATTCCCTAACAATACTATACTATATTATGTATTTCCCAATAATTGGAAAATTATAGTGCATAATGTGCATTTGACATGCCAAGTTTCTTCCTTACATAAAGTCTGAAATGTTTTATTTATTCCACTTGGGGACAGAATTCCATTTTAAATGTGTTTATAAGATCATGCAGAAAAATGTATCAAGAATTTTCAATCATGGTCCAGAAGAATTTAAAGAGTGGGGGAAATTAGTTAATTTTATGTAGCCACTAGATTTTGTCGCAGAATTTATTTTGTTACATTTTTTTTAAAAATGTCTCATGCTGTATTTGATTCAGCCTTTGAAATCTTTTGGTCTGCTTCATTAATATATCTGAAAGAACTATTAAATCTAGTCATGCAACATTTAGTCATATGGATTATATTTACTTACAGAAACTATTCTCCTGAGCTAGAGTGACGCTTTTTTGGCTTGATTCCATTACAAATATTGGACTCTAGCATGAAACAAGTATGAAACATAAGATAGACCAGTTCAAGGCATTCCTTGAAAAAACCCGAATATTTTTGATAATGATCTGCTAGCAACAGTGTATGACCTGATGAAGCTTCTTCTTTGCAATCTACAAACATTAGTTTAATATAGAGATTAATCAAAGAATGGGTTACAGGGAACTGAAAGATGCAGCAGCAGAGCAGGCCATAAGTTAGAAGAAGAGTGGCTATTATAAACATGGCTTCATATTACAATCTAATTTATTTTATTTTATTTATTTATTTTATTCATTTATTTCATCAAGCACGCATTAGATAACAGATATAAGTATAAACATATTTATGAATACAAGAAAAGGATATGAATAAAAAGGGACGGTAGGACAGGGACGGTAGGCATGTTGGTGCGCTTATGCATGCCCCTTACAGACCTCTTAGGAATGGGGTGATATTTATACTACACTTTTATTTTATATTTATACCAAACATTTAAATCTGTATATCTGTGTATTTCTCTTGGCTGTTTCGCTGTATAGAATGCTATTAGAAAATATTTTACAATAAGATAAAATAACAAACATGATTATATTTTCCAGTTTGAATGTTTTGAATAGAAAAACCAGCTTGGTATAGCGATCAAAGTGCTGGCCTATAAATAGGAGACTGTGAGTTCTAGTCCCAATTTAGGCATGAAAATTGGCCAGGTGACTCTGGGCCACTTGTTCTCTCTCAGTCCAATCCACCTCACAGGACTGTTGTGAAGAAAATAGGAGGAGACAGGGGTTGCAGCTTTGAGTTATTTATGAAATAATAAGTGTGGAATAATAATCTAAACAATAAATATATAATACTGGACAATATCTGAGTAAGAATTTTAAAGTTTAAATATAACAAATAAAGAGTTTAAGAGTTTAAATCAGGTAATGAAATAAGGCACAAATTAATTATGAACCAACAAATATCTATACCAGAAGCTAAAATTTTGTTTAATTTCTACTAGATGCTGCTGGTATGAAATAATGCGGAAAGTCCTGAGGTCGGACCTCCATTAGGATAAATTAATTATTCAAGGGTGGCAAGTGGGGCTTTTAAGTGATTCCTTCTGACTGGCAAATCCTACAGTCAGAAAAGGAATGAAAAGATTTCCTCTGCTGAACATTTCAATGCAATCTTTTAAGTGGTGTTTTATAGATTACACTCATTATTGAATTGCATAACTTTAATTGCAATACAGAGGCCAAAATGCAAAGGCCTGATTTCTGGCCACTACCAGTACCAGGTATTAAAATATAAATCTAAATGAAAAACTCTACCTCCTCCCAGTAATTTAATCCATAAATTAAAATACATACTCCAGTTCATTCCTCTCAGGGTGGCCCAAGCTGTATTCCATACAGTTACCCTAATTAGGCCAACGGAAGTGCAACATTGTTTTTTTTAATTAGAAAATCACTTGGGAAATTGCCTCCAACATAAAACATACAAATGTGCAGGGCTCAATCCATCAGTGTCAATTATTTGTCTCCTGTATTTTTTGCTATACGAGCTCAGCTGCAAACAGGCCAAAGGCCACAAGTGCTGAAGCCAATCTAAGCTAGAAAATAGGTGAAGGAGACAGATAATAGGTTGAATTTAAGTCAGTCTGTATCTTCATCACGAAGCTGTAATACCTTTGTAGTAAGTAACGCAACATGGACTGGATCTGAACCAAATAATTCATTGGAAAGCAGAATTTCCTTATTTAGTTGTTTAACAGCTGCAAACCATTCTTGGACCCAAGATATTGCATTACTGTACAATTTTCTCCTTTTGCCCCAAGCACAGACTGACAATCTCCCTGAGATGGACCTAATATGACATGGGCAGAGTGAAGTTTGGCAACAATAGAAATGGGGACATGATAGCAGCACAGAATGTTGTGTGCAGCAGACAACAATAGCTGAGCCTCTCCTGAATTTGCCAGTGTAATGTTAATAGTATATTCACAAAATTTAGCTACCAAATTTTCAAAGAAGTCAATGATAGTCAAAGGACCATCTACTGTACATAATATACCAGTATTAAGCCAAAATACATTAAAAACATAAATGTAAAAATCCTCACAAAATCCCAGAACTGAATCCATAGTTTTCTATCATGACCCCATTTGCATGTACAGATAGATATTCAGACCCCTAGTCTCATCTTAGTTTCTGTTGGGCTACTGTCTTCCTTTATCTGGTATAGTTTATGAACCAGCGGTATGTTTTTTATATCAGCAAACAGTGAAGTATAATTCATTCTTACTTTTTGCTACTGCAATAATTTACTTTGAGTTTATTTCAATTTTTTCAACAGATGTTAGTTTCTTAAGAAGCTATCACAATGTGTTTTGATGTACAAAAGCCATTTCCATGAAATGGTGAAGGTGTTGGCCCAGAAACCAGGAGAGTGTGACTTCTCAGCCTCTATTAAGCATGAAAGCTGATTGGGTGATTTTTGGGCAGGTTATCCTCTCTCAGCCCAACCCTCCTAACAGGGTTTTTGTTGTGGGGAAAATAGGAGGAAGAAGTATTAGGCTTTTTGCCACCCTGAATTGCATATAAAGAGAGAGGGCATGGCCAACATTGCAGCGAATGACATGCTTTTTAGGTGCTCCCGAAAAGCCATTAATCCCCAGCTGACTCGGGGTTCCTCACAGGCCCAAAACTGTCCTGGAGGGACAATGGAGTACAGAGGCATGGGCTGGCATGAACAGGGAAATGGCAATTTCCCTGTGGAGGCCAGCTGAAGCTTCTAAACCCGGCGGCTGGGAAGACGGACTTCGAACCGTCACTAGCTGGGGCGGCCACAATGAACGGAGCAGGAGTGAAGATGTTGTCTGTCTGGAGGAAAGGATTACCTTGATCTAAGATTTTGTGCGGGAGTGTTGATTGAGCAAAGTGTGGGACTGGGTGAGTTTTTGGCTCTTTTAAAAGAAGGAAAAAAACTTTTTAAAATGAAGGGAAAGTGCCTGGAATTGAAAATGGTGGCTAACCGGCACTTGGACTGAACATTAGAAAAAATAATGGATTAAATAAGAAAACCCAAGATTGTGGATTTTACAATTGGAGTGGGGGGAAAGAAATTTAAAAAGAAAAAAGTTGAAAAGAAAATACTTTAAAAGCGGATTTGAATACCATTTATTTTAACATTATTTTTATCTTATGAAAAAATTGGTAGAGCCATCTGCTGGAAGAAAGATGACATAGCAAATGACCAGGTAAAAGCCAAAGAGAGAAATAAAATGAAATAAAATAAATGGAGCGCAGCTGTGAGATAACTTGGGAACAAGCGTGCTGGAGTTGACACAGCAATGCCTTCCGTGCCCTCAGAAATGGCTCCACGTGCCATCTATGGACCCCCGGGCCACTTTCATCTAATCCCATTGAGTAATTTCACCTAAATAAAAATGGGATCTTAATTTGATCAATTTGGAATCTCCTTAAATTAAAATCTGGATCTATGAGACCCTAGTTAAATTTTATTTATATTTTATTTTTTTATTAAATATTGGGAGGGAGAGTCTTTATCTGGTTTTCAGAATGAATAAGGAACTGACAATGATTAAAACAAATTTATATGTTTCAGTGTGACAGTGCATGGGAAGGAAGAATGTTTGCCAAATCGAATTGTTTTTAATTCCCATATTAAATTGTATAATAAAGCCAAGAAATTAATCAATATTGAATACTGCTGAAAATGAAGTCGCAATTTTTTGTTAGCAAATCCATAAAAGTAATTACTATTAATTGCAATATGTCACTTGAGCCTCTTGCAATTCTGATTTCATAGCAGTACTAATTAAAACAGAGAAATCTTTGTGGCTTTTTAAAAACTAAACTTTTCTAGATGAAAATTTTACAGCTGTAATTTCTTAATTTCTGTCTGTGTCTAATTCATGTCCAACAAAGGCAAGCAGAGAATGATTGTCTAATCCATCCTCCATCCTGCAACTGAAATTATCTCTTTGAAAGGCGTGGCCAGTGTCCCAGCGAACGGCATGCTTTTTGAGTATTCCCAAAAAGCCGTCAAATCCAAGCCATCTCAGGGGTACTTGTCGACCCAAAACTGTCCTGGAGGGACAGTGGAATACAGGGGCATGGGCTGGCACAAACAGGGAAACGGCAATTTCACTGGGGGTGTGTGTGGCTGAAGCTTATAAACCCAGTGGCTGGGAAGACGGGCTTTGAACCATCACCAGCTGGGGCAGCCACAACAAACTGAACAGGAGAGAAGATATATTTGTCTTGAGGAAACAATACCTCGATCTAAGTCGGGTCAGCAACCCGTGGCTCCGAAGCCACATGCGGCTCTTTGGGCCCTCTCCTGCGGCTTCCAAAGCCACTGTGTGCACTTGGTGAGCAGGCGACCCCCACCCCACAATCCTGGTGTGTGCCTTTACACACAGTGGCTCTCCAGCCCCGGGCAACAGGCATGACTACTGGGCCAGCCTTTAACTGTGCGTGGTGCAGAGGTGGGGAGCAGAGCAGCCTCCCCATCCCATCGTTACCATGCCTTCCCCTGCCCTTCCCCTCTCCTCCTCTACTGGCTCTTCCCTTGTAACTTGCATTATGTCCAGCTGGACTGGAGGAAGCCCTCATGCACCTGCTGGATGTCCATTGAAATTAGTGCAGGGCTGAGATAGCAAGGTGGGCGGCTGGTCTGGGGGAAGCTGCTGAGGGCAAGAATCGGTAGAGCCTTGCACCACTTGGGCTTCATCCTGGGAGCGCCCGAGGTCGGCAAATGGCTGGGAAGTTTGTGGGGGGTGGAGGGTAGGGATTCTCCTCCATTCTCCAGCTGGAGGA
>JANHFT010005200.1:6498-19866 GCA_032467955.1 Pseudoxenodon macrops | reverse complement strand
CATTTCATCATTATGGGATTATGATCAGCCCAAATATTTGTTTCAATCTCCAATTTCTCTATCTTATTTAACAAGTCAATCGACATCCAAATCATATCTATTCTTGACCATGACATATCTTGACCATGAGTGTTTTCTGATGGGGAGCCATTTGTAAGAACTCTCAGAGGTGGGTGTCCATTAGTGCAAAAAGTTGGGATCTCCAGTTCATTGGATGGTAGGCAGATTTCTCCCCAGCTGATCCTTCTGCCCTTTGATCATACAGGTGCTTAGCGAATACCAGCCATGGTATTTCAATGATCAAGTGGCTGGATTTTTCAAGGAATACCAAAACATCACATTCCTCACTGTAAGGTCAGTGGACAATTCTCATTTAACAGTAATTCTTGTCAAGGCTCACATCGAAGAGGCCAAACTCTCACTTTCCCCCTATCCTTAGAAGCTAGCAACGATTAATTTACTAAGGGGTGGGTGTTGTTTTTCAAGGCACAGTGGCCCTTGTGTAGTTGAAAAAGTAATTTTCAATCCCTGGAAAGAATCTCTATGGCAAAGAGATCTTTTGATTCTCTATTACTGAATACTTGTTATAAATACAGCTGTAAAAAAACCCACCTCACATCTCAGCTTTATGGAAGAACTTGTGGAAAACAGCTCTAGCACTGATCACCAGAAACAAAGCAAAGGGCTGAATTTTCACACCACACTAAGCAATAGCACTTAGACTTACATACCGCTTCAGTGCTTTACAGCACTCTCTAAGCGATTTAGTCAGGATATTATTGCCTCCAAGAATCTGGGTCCTCATTTTACTGATCTGATAGGATGGAAAGTGGAGTCAACCTCAACCCTGGTGAGATTTGAACTGCCAGCAGCAGGCAGAATTAGCCTGCAATGCTGCATTCTAATGCAGCTTATTTGGTTTGTGGGATATGTGAAACTAACACAGTATTTTGTTCTAGGAATCAGTTACAATAAAATACAGGTAATCCCCAACTGTAGTTCATTTAGTTATGTTCAAAGTCAGAGTGGTGCTCAAAGGTGACTTATGATTTATAATTCTGGCAGCATCCCATGGTCACATTTGGCAACTGACTCATATTTATGACAGTTGCAGTGTCCTGAGGTAACGCGATCACCTTTGTGACCTTCTGACAAGCAAAGTCAATGGGGAAGCTAGATTCACTTAGACTGTTACTAATATAACAACTGCAGTGCTTTGTTTAACAACCATGGCAAGAATCGTCGTAAAATGGGGCAAAATTCACTTAATGTTGCATGGAGCAACACATTTTGGCCCCCATTGTGGTCGTAAATCGATGGGGTAGAGGTAGTCCTCGAGTTATGACAACAATTGGGACCGGGTTGCCGTCGCTCAGCCACGTGGTTGTAAAGTGTGACCGTACTTTTTAGCGACGGCAACCCTGCCAGTCCCGACCATTGTCCTAACCCCGAGACAAACGGGCTCTTCATTGGGAAGGGGAGGGGGTCCCCGGAAGGGAGAGCCCGGCGCAGGCGGACAGTCGGGGAGGCCCGGCCTTTCTGAGCGGCCTCCCCGCTGACTCTGCACGTGGGAACTGTCCCTGGTCGCAAGGGCAAGCCGGCCGCCTTTCTCGCCTCCTTCTCCGCAGGGCGCCGGACAAAAGGTGCCGCAGTGCAAGGTCGGGCCGGCCCTGGAGATGTTCCGTCGCTTCCTCGCCTCCATCCAGCCCCGCCTGAGCCGTCACCGGAAGTAGCTCCCCAGCCAGGCAATTAAAAAGCCCCGCCCGACCTCACTGCCTCTTGCCGTCATTCCCATTGCCCCGCCCACCTCGCCGAAACCAGCCGCCCTTTCTGAAGCCCGTTGCGCACGCGCGTCTGCCCTCGCGAGTAACTCGATCGCTTCCCAGCGCCGCGCTGCGATTGGCCTCGCCGGGCTCGATACTTAAACTATCCAATCGCAGTCGGACCCCAACTCCGCAAGCTCTTCTGAGTTTAATCATCCCCGCCCATTTCCCGTCCCCGTCAACTTCATGAGGGTATCTTTGCGTCGACGAGAGTGCAAAGGCGAGATCGGAGTGTCCTTCTAGGGATTGGGTAGAAAATTGGAGGTGGACTCGAGCACCAGCCGGGAGGCGTCTCTGATTGGTCAACGTTGTTTCCGCGCAGGCGGATTGAGCCTCGGGTTCAGGACCCGCCTCCTTCCTTTGCGTCCTGCGCAGAGGAAGACGGGAAGAGAAAGGCCGCGACGTGAGCGCGCGGCCCCGGTCGCCATTTTGTTTGGGGACCAGCTCGAGAGCCGACTAGGGAGAGCGCGAGCGGCTAGTCCGGTGCCCGGTCTGGCCCGAGACCTCTCGCCCCGAGCCACTCGAGGTGAGCTTCGCGCCTGCGCCCCAGGCTGGAAAGCGGCGGAATTTCCAACGCGCCGGGAGAGGGGAGCGGTCTGCCGGCCATCCCGGACGCTTGCCCGACGCAGCTGAGCGGGAAGGCCTCTGCGGCGGCCCTTCTTTCGGATCCCGATCGGCTGCCGGAAGGTCGCTGGTCTCTCGTGGCGGCGGCGGGCCAGGTGCAGCTCCCCGCGAAGCTTCCCGGGGCCGCCGCTGCCCTTTTCTCGGGCAGCACGTGGAGGTCCGCGGCTCTCGGGAGCCGCCGCCTCAGGCCCGAGCGTGCCTCGAGCGGTTGGGCGGACGCGGCTGGCGGAGCCGCCTTTTCGGCGGGCCACGATTCCTCCTCCCGGCAGTTCCTTCAGGGCTCCAGGAGGAAGATGTGCCGGGAAGTTCAGCCCTTGGCCGCGTCAGTCAGAGCTCCTCGTTCCCTGCCATTCTGGGCGCCCAAGGCGCGTCTCTCTTCCGGGGGAGGGCGAGTATTGAACTTGCCCAGGAATTTCGGCAAGTGGCGATTGAAGGCCCTGTGCCCGTGTACTTGCCAGGTTGTAAGACAAACAAACGGCAGGATTAAAAAGAACCGGTCCCAGCCTAGGCCCTGCAACTGTTCCCAATTTTCTTGATTGAGCGAGGTCTCTTGTAGGATTCTAGCAGACAGAATAGTTTTTAATCTAGAGTTTATAAGAGAGCCAGTTTGGTCGACTGGTTACATTAGAAAGCAAGAGAGACCCCGAGTTACGTCCCGCCTTCGCCGTGAAAGCCAAGTGGGTGACTTTGGGCGAGCGGACTCACTTTATTGTGGGGAAAACAGGAAGTTGTGTTGCATATGTTCTTCGCTTTATATGTAAAATCAATAAATGCAGGATACAAATAAGAAAAATAAGCTGTAAATTGGGAAGCTGCTGATTCAGATCTGGGTTCTGCTGTAATTTCTTTGGTAACAAGTCTTGCAGTTTTATCTGTAAATATGGTGGAAGCATTTGTAACATTCTTTTTAATATATTTTGCCCCATCTATCATGGTTTGTAACTTAAATCCTATTCTTCCAATAGAAGGATATGTGATTGTCATCTGGATTGTCAGTAATGAGCATTCCTGCAGTTACTATAATGCTCTCTAGGGCAGAATTGGGCCTATAGAATTGGTTTGTTAGTTTGCCTATAGAGGTCCATCCTGAAGGGACAACTCTCCTGCTGTTAGATTCCGACTTGTTTCTTAATGAAACTGTTGGGAGATGTTGTGTGGAACTTAGGGATGAGGTGCCTCTTAACTATGATTATGACAACTAATAATTCTTCCTGTCCAATTGTAAGGACTTTATTGTAGGCTAAATTCAGCGATGATCTGGATGAGGCTACACAAGCTATAATTAGAATAGAACAGAATAGAATTCTTTATTGGCCAAGTGTGATTGGACACACAAGGAATTTGTCTTTGATGTATATGGTCTCAGAGACAAATAAGCTAGAAGTTATGTTGGTTGTTGGGAAACCAAGCTTAGTAATTGTGATTTGGCTTGCGGTATTCTGTATGGTGCCACACTTCCTCTGAGCAAGTAGATCCACACCCTGGGAATGTACTTCGGTTACCAACTTTGCTAGATTTCTAGGTACTGGGAAGGAATGCATTTTCACTACTTTGTTTAATGTTTTAGCTTTCACTACCTCTGGCAACAGTTGCACATTCCTTAGTTACAATAGGGTTAGACTGCTGAAATACACTCTGCACAGAGAGATATTTCCAGAGCTTTTGGTGCTATGCTTCAATGTTGGATTTCTAACTAATGCCCCACATTAGAATACCCGGCATTATGAATGTAGACATATATAGGTATCATGATAGAATTTGAATGAATATTTCTGCTGCAATGTTATATTTCCTTGTAATTTTTATTGTAAATGTCTAATGCAGTATCTTTACATCAACACTGCTGTGCAATTGATATTCCAATTGTAATTTTCACCCAATTCCTTTCTTTGTTAGGTATAATTTGATAAGAATGTACTTATCAAGAGCAGGTAACTCAAGTCATCTCATAGGAAGGTTGCCTGAGATTCATAATCTTACAGTTATTTTTTGTGATATCATTTGCAGCAGACCAACCTAATTGTAAGTGTGATATGAAGTTTGGGTGTTGTTCATGATGAAGATAATTAAAAAATATTGATAGGTCAGGCTGGGCCTCCTGCTTGAGCTGGGTGGTTGGACTAGAAGACCTCCAGTGTCCCATCCAACTCTGTTATTTTGTGTGGCTTACAGTATATAGAATTTTTCTCTCATGGATTTTTTCTCTCTTAATGTCATTAGTGTTCGTCTGTTCACCTGAAATATTTTATGTGGAATTTCAGTGTCCAGAATGTGCCATTTATCAATATTTATATGAAGGCCATTAGATCTTCTAAATCATCAGTATCTTGGGTTTTTGACTACAGGACAGGACTAAGGATTAGTAGCATCTTTTTCAATGTCCTGATATTTTTCTGAATACAAAAGATCTCAATTTGAACCCGTTTTTGTGAAAAATGGTCGAAAAACAGGATGTTTTTCACAAAAACAGGCGTTTTTGCCTTCCCCCAATCCACAGAAACACTCTGCACGCCTCCCAAACCCTCTGTGTACCCCGTTTTTCACAAATAATGGTCCGTTTTCTGCAAAAACGGGGGCATTTCTGCCTTCCCCCAGCCCACAGAAACAGTCTGCAAACCTCCCAAACCCTGTGTACCCTGTTTTTTTTGCGAAAAATGGAATGCAGGGGTGGGGCTTCAGGAGGCCAAAATTGCTGTATTTGGTGTATAAGATGCACCAAGATTTCCACCCTCTGTTGGGGGGGGGGGAAGGTGCGTCTTATACTCCAAAAAATACAGTATTTATAAATCCTGCTCCACAAAGGCAGACCACCTTATATACTTTCCCATTCTCTTAGTTTCATAAATACACAGTGCTATCTATCTTTCGCATTATTTGGTAATTCATGCTCTTCAGATTTACTCCTATTCAAGCTACAATCTTCCATTTGCCATGGCTGTTACTGGATGAGGTCTTAAAGTAGTAAGAAAAAGTTTGTGAATCTTTAAACTATAATCTTCCAGTACTACAATGAGATCAGAACTCAGTTTAAGTCTTATTAACAGAGAAAAAGGTTCTGATGGAACAAATAACTTAGAAAACAGTTTTCTATGACATCCCTTTACAGCAGGGGTGTCAAACGTGCAGTGTCATGTGACATATCAGGACTTCCCCCCCCCTTTGCTAAACTGAGTGTGAGTGTGGCCAGCGCTTGACGCATCCGGCGTGCGGGCCATGAGTTTGATAGCCCTGCTTTACAGGTAGTCTTTGACTTACAACTACAATTGAGCCCAAAATTTCTGTTGTTAAGCAAGACAGTTAAGTGAATTTTGCCTCATTTTATAACCTTTCTTGCTACAGTTGTTAAGTGAATCACTGTAATTGTTACGTTAGTGACATGGTAAGTGAATTTGCTTTCCTCATTGGCTTGTCAGAAGGTTTAAGAAAGTGATCACATGACTCTGGGACACTGCAACCATCATAATTATGAGTCAGTTGCTAAGCATCTGAATTTTGATCACATGACCATGGGGATGCTGCAGCAATTATAAATCTGAAAAATGGTCATAAGTTTCTTTTTTCAGTGCTGTTGTAACTTTGAACAGTCACTAAATGAACTGTTGTAAATCAAGGACTATCTCTATTGAACATGTTCCATTCCCACTTATATTTGTTAGAAAAAGTATATGAAAGATTTAGTAATTGGTAGCACCTCTTTTTAGCAACAGTGAATTTAACGGATAATGAGTTTTAACAGTTTAACATTTCCCCCATACATTGGCTTGGAAATATTTGACTTTTTTTCTTTAACGGAATTACTTTGGCTATTATTTTAGGGCTATCTTGTTGAAGAACTAACCATTTATGCTCATTATTTATTTATTACATTTGTTTACAGTATTAATTGTATTTGTACATTGCTAATATGAATTATAGGGCTGGAATGGACCTTGGAGGTCTTCTAGTCCAATCCCTTGCCCAAGACAGGAAGCCTTATACCATCCCAGACAAATGGTTATCCAATCTTTTCTTGAAAACTCCAGTGATGGAATATCCGGCACATGAGTTAAGCTGCTCCATTGCTTAATTGTTCTTATTGTCAGGAAATTCCTCCTTATTTCCAGGTTGAATCTTCATCTTGACAAGCTTCCACCCATTGTTTCTTGTCCTGCGCTCAGATGCTACAGAGAATAAAGATACCCTCTTCCCTGTGACAGTCTTTCAAATATTGGAAGACTGCTATGTTGTTTCCCCTAACCCCCACTTTATTAGGCTAAACATGTCTATACCCTTAGCCAAGAGGTATAAAACCTGTGAGGACATGTTGTCACGTGACATATTGCAACTTTCCCCTTCTTCGCTAAAATGGGTTGGGTGTGGCCATCATGTGACAAATTGGCCCATGGGCTGCGAGTTTGACACCCCTGCCTTAGCTAATCATTTTGGCAACTGCAGCACATTGCTGGCTCATACTTAAGTGGTGGTCCACTAGGACTCCTAGATCATCTTATAGTTATAGCTGTTGAGCCAGGTGCCTCCTATTCTACAGGTATGTTTTTCTTGTCTAGGTGCAGGACTTACTTTTCTCACCACTGAACTGCATTTTGTTGGATAGGGCCTGATACTCAATTCTGTCAAGGTCCTTCTGAATCTTCAGTCTATCTTTCAAAAGTGTTTTCAATTTCTCCCATCTTGATGTCATTTACAAATTTGCTGAGTTTCCCTTCTATCCCCTCATCTAGATCAATATGTAGATATTGAAGAGTACTGGGCCCAAGACCAAACCTTTAGGCATCCCACTGCATGCTTCTCTCCGTGTAGAAGTAGTTCCACTGAGGATCCACTGAGCACGGTTGGACAGCCAACTGTGAATCCATCTGGTGGTGAGATACTCATTGTTTTATCTTACCAAGAAGTAGGCTGTGGTCTACTTTGTCAAATGTCTTACTGAAGTCCAAGTATACTCTATGCACAGCATTTCCCTGATCCAATAATTTAGTCATTTTATCAAATAAGGCAATTAAATTTATCTGGCATGATCTGTTTTTAACAAACCCATGCTGTCTTCCAGTAATCACCTTGTTTGTTTCTAGTTGCTCACAAATCTGCTGTTTGACTACCTTTCCCAGTATTTTACCAGATACTAATGTCAAGCTGCTTGGTCTAGTTTTCTGGATTCAGTTTTTATCTTTTGAAGATTAGAACCACATCAGCTCTTTTCCAGTCCTCTAGCAGTTCTCCTGTGCACCAGGACCTCTGAAATTAAGACCAGCTACTTGTTTTAAAACATTCTGCCCCATATGCCCAAACACAAACTTGCAATAGACTTACTTCCACTGTAGTCATTAAGTGAGACACCATGTGACTTCAACTTGTGATTATGCAGCCAGATTCTGCATTAATTCTGCTTATTGGAAGCTGACTCTGAAGCACAGATCCTAAGAGGAAGGACTCCTTTACATCTACTGGTAGATGTAATTCTATATTGGTGAGTCATTGTGTCAGTAGTCAAGCTGTAGTTTCATTTCAGTAGTCTAATAGAGTAGTGGTGATGCTGTGTGATTCACTGTAGCAAAATCCTCCCATTCCAGATAGCATTATAGGCAAAACATCAGCCAAAGCTTTCCTGGCCATGAAGCATATAAGTACCAATAAAGGAGAATATTTGTAGCTCAGAGTTGAAATGACCATGGCAATGGGATACTTATAGTGGTTCCCACATCCAGATCACACATCAACTGTTCCAAAGTAATGGCAAGGTTCAAATATTTCCATCTAGATACCGAGTCTGAGCTCACTTGAGACAAGCTTATGCAGGCCATGAACCTCTTGGGCCAATTAACCAGTATGATGATTGAACTCCCCAAAAGTGGGGGTAGGTATCTCTACCACCAGGTCCATCAATTAGGTGCAGAAGCCCAGGGAGGAGTATTGTACTGATATACTGATGCCATCAGGATTTCTAGCTTGTCTCTATATTTCAATTTCCCTTGAAAGGGAGATTGCCACCAAGCTGGAGATTGCCCTTTCCATGGAACAGTGTATCTGACAGCCTTCATTGTATCTCCAGGAGCCCAATATTGCTGGGATAGTATCCTTTATCTTCTAAGCTCCATATTTTTGCCACATGGGCATTACTTGCATAGTGCGGTGACACTTCTTAAACATGGAATGGTCAGGAGGTTAGTAATCTGGGAATCCAAATTTTAATTGGTTTTTTTTAAATCAGTGTCTCTAACTTTTACTGAATGACTGGCTGATTTACAGATGAGATGGGTGGTGTATACATTTCAGAAATAAAATAAACCTACTTTGGCTAACCTCTGCTCTGTTCACATTCTTGCATTACATCCTCAATCAATCTCCCATATGATGAGTCACCCTTAAATAAATCATGGGGTGAGAGAACTAATCCAGAGGGATGTCCCTTTTTTGCCCACCTATTGGTCAGCCTTGCTTCCCCCATCCCTTGCTTGCAATACAGCCAAAATATAAGTTCTTCTGTAGTGGAAAAGGTGATTGGAAAAATAATGGAGACAAACTTTTGCCTATGAGGTGCTGACATCACAGGGAATCTTTCTCCACTAACTACTGTATACAGCCTCCCAAATTTCAACAAGATTCTGCTCATTTAAGATAACTTGTGAGTTGGGGTTAAAGCTCAGGATCCCATTGCTCTTACACTTCACTTGGTCATCCTGCTTCCCTCATTTTTTTGCTCAATCTCCCCTTCCCCAGCATTCAAAGGTAACCCGGCAACTAGTCTTGCTCCCAAGTTCACTATTTCCTATAGGTGTCATTGCCACAGATCCCAGCTGCAGTAGCTGCTTACTCCACTCTTTACACTGCCATTTTGTCTCAGATTAGAAGTGGTTTGTACTTTGGCACTTCACCAGTCCAGCTTTGTCCTATGCCTGGTATGCCAAGTGCAGCCCTCTTTTCTTGGTCTCAGCCATTGTGACACCACTCACAATGATGATGTCACTGTCATTCTCACCGCCATGCCAATATTTCCTGGTGAATCAATAAAATCAATCCAATAAAGGCATAGTATAGAAAATCATAATCCAGAAATACATGCCTCAAATTGTTAAGACATTCGTCTTCTGTCACTTTTGTTTCATATTTCTGTTCCTCTTCTCAAATTGTTCTCCTTATCCAGATCATTTTTAAGACTGAGCAAAGGTAGCCAAAATCCCCAGCTGGCTTTGTGCCTAAACTAGAACACACTGTCACCCAGTTTCTGACTTGTTGCCTTTAGCCACTACACCAGACTCTAGAAGAGTAAAATGGACTGAGTTCATGCTTATATCTTTGAGATACATTCATTGTTTTTTAAAATCAGGTTTCTGTTATTATTAATATTATCTATCATTCACCCCTATCCACCCTGCTCTAGGGTGTAGTAATGATTCATGGAATTTGTCTGCAACATGCAAAGTAAAGAGAGGCACTTAACCATAGTTCCTCTTGCAGAATTAGAATTGTTTATTGGCGTTTTGGGGCAGGGAGGGATTGTGAACATGTGAAAAAAAAGTAGCCAGTGCCCTTTAATGTTTGTCATATAGTAAATGAGAGGAGAAGAATGGTGGGACCAGATTGCTGAGTATGCTTGCGGTCTCCCCTCTCCCCCATTCTGAAAAAAAACTTGGAGACTAATTTGCAGGCTGTGTATTATCCGTATCTGAAATCATCTTTCCTGTAGTTGACTCAGAATTCGTGTATTTAGCATGACAGTATACCATTTTATTGCATGATTAATACGAATGAAATGTAAAAAATTACCCTCATATTTTAGGATGTTTCTGTGCATAGGAAATGATGTTATGGATTGGGTGTCCAAATGTGCTTTCTCTCAGGTTTGGTCTACGTCTTTGTGTGTTAAACTTAAACTTTGCAGCGCCTACCATTTTTCAGAATAAAATGGAAGGTAGTATTATTTATTAACGCTAATGTAAAAATGTCTGCTTTATTTTTCAGGTGCCATGTTTCAGGACATAGTGGGAGTATTGGGAAAGAAGAACTAAAGATACAACATAAATTGAGATACAGGCCAAGTGGAAAAAAATTAACCTGTCTCTGAGGTGACTAAAGGGGAATAATGGTGATTTTGCGCCGGGCTCGGCCGCCTGCTTCCGCCCCAACCAGCAATGAATCTTGACTCGCTCTCGCTGGCCTTGTCTCAAATCAGCTACCTGGTGGATAATTTAACTAAGAAAAACTACCGAGCCAGCCAGCAGGAAATACAACATGTAAGTGCGGAGCGTTGCACTACTTTTAAATTGTGATGGAAAGAAGATAAGCTTATTTTCAGCTTATTTTGTATGACTGTTTTTCCTACTACTTGAATTTCTTCATATAACAAACATGAGTCTTATTGTAATCCATTTGATGAAAGCTGTGTTTCATCTGGTAACATCAACTGACAGTTTGCTGTTTCCAGATTAGTATCCAAATAGTGTTAGATGGCTTGGACTAAGTTCATTTACCACTTATTAAAATTCCTGTGCTTAATTTTGTTTGCTGTCAGAAGTGTCAAAAGTGCTGAGTCAGAGTTCGGTTAGTGCCAATAAGTGATTTGCTCCAGTTTTTTCTTTGCGAGTAAGAGTAGAGGTTTTGATACACCCCGTTTTTTGGGGCCAGTCTGTCTTTTCGGATATTTTCCATGTTTGATTGCATTGCTACAACAAACACCTTTAATATTTCTGGATTAGACTGTAGGATGAAGAGAATGTTCTCTGGAATATATTGCTACTCTAAAAAGCACCTTTTCTTATATTTAGCATTTAAGGTAAGTATACAGTTAAGGCCTCTTAAGAGATAACATGTGGACGCATTGTAGTGGTGGTTAAATCCTCTTTGCGAGATGATTCCATTGTCTGGTAAGGAGGCTCCTCCCCTCTAAGAGGCCATCACAGACAGAACAGTACTGGACAATTTTATATTGAGTTTCCAAGCTTTACCTTTGGGGTAAGGTGGAGAAGTTGATTGCATAGCAGCTTCAAAGAACTATGGAAGAAGTGGATTATCTGGACCCCTTTCATTCAGGATTCAGGCCCAGGTATGAGATGACAATGATGACATTCTTGGATGATCTCTGGCAAGAGCAGGACAGGGGAAGTCTTGACCTTGCTCTTGACCTCTCAGCAGCTTTCAATACCATCACACAAAAACTGGACTGGCGTGTGTGTGTGTGTGTGTGTGTGTGTGTGTGTGTGTGTGTGTGTGAGAGAGAGAGAGAGTGTTCTGCTGTTCTTCCTTTTGAGCCAGTTCCAGTTGGTAATGATAGGGGAAGGGAGGTCCAGTTTGTGGCCTGTCATTTGGAGTACCACAGGATTTGATCTCTCCTGTTGAACATCTATATGAAGGTGAGATCATCCATGGGATTGAGGAAGGTATGAAGAGTGCTAATGATACCCAGATAGACATCTTTGTCCCAGACTATTCAGGTGATGCTATAGAGGTCCTGTCACTTTCCAGGAGGCTGTGGGGCCTGCATGGGAAACAACAGGCTGAACCCTAATAAGATTGAATGTCTTTGGGTTTTAGGACACCCTGGTTCTAGGAACATTCCACCCCTTGTTTTAAATTCTACTCTGTTTTACTAAGTTCTACTCGGGCATGCATGGGGGTTCTCCTAGTCTGGGGGCTCTTGCTTGAAATACAAGGTGGCAGACATGATCAAGAGGGACTTTGCACAGCTTTGTGCTATGCATCCATTCCTGGATAGGGAAGCCTGGCTCATGGTTACTCACACCCTAGTCATTTCCCACTTGGATTATTGCAATGCACTCTACCTGGGGCTGCCGTTGGGAAGCAGTTGGAAGCTTGCACTGTGCAGCATGAGTGTCAGTCACTTGCTCATTGACATCGTACTCCATGAGCTTGCTTTGAGTGTTAGTGTACTTCTGGATGAAATTTGGAGGTGGGGTGGTTAAAGCCTTTTGTGTCTTGGAGCTGTGTTACATCTGAGATCCTCTCTCTCCAGTGATGTCTACCAGTCCTGTTAGAGCTGGCAGGCAAGGTATGTTCTGACCCTTCTTCCCCCAGAAATTAGACTTGGGCCACTCCTGCTGGCCTTTTGAAAGGCATTGGAAATCTGGCTTTGACATCAAACCTAGGGTCCTGAGAGTTCTTGCCTGCAAAGTTGGTTTAAGTTATCTCTTGTTTTCAATGGGATTGTCTTTCAGGTTTTTCTCCTTCCTGTTTTTTAATTGTTTGAATGGCAAAGTCACGTCAGTGAGACAGATGGCATATGAATGTATCAAACAAATTTCAAATGCCCTCTGACAGAACTTAACTTCTGGAAGGATCCTTCTTGACACTAATTAACTTCCAGGGGGAGACTGTTGTGGAATTCAGGAGCCTGCATTCCCTTAGCCCCCCTCCCTTCTTGGAAAAAAAGCACCACCTTGGGCAGTTTCCCCCAAGATGTATTGAGGGAACCCTTTTCTGGTGGAGGAAATGGTCCTGCAGATATCTAGCTGCCTAACTAAAGCTTCAATCTTGGCTTATATTTTATTTGGAGGCCATGTCTATATGTTTCAGCTTGACTCTTGAAGGTAATTGGGAGTTCTTTTCTGCATCTTAGATTGTGAACCGGCACGGACCTGAAGCAGACAGGCATTTGCTACGCTGTCTCTTTTCTCATGTGGATTTCAGTGGCGATGGTAAAAGTAGCGGGAAAGATTTCCACCAGGTAAATTGAAGTGAAGAATTTTCTATTATTTTGCTCTTTATATTTGTCTTGAAGTTTGAGTACTACACTATTCACTACATGGCATTGCCCTTGAATACCACTTAAACACTTCAACCAGAACATAGTGACGCAGGCCGCAGCAGGCAGGCCTTAGTGTGCCCATGTGGGTTGGTGCACGCTTGGTTCCTTCAATTAAATAATGTCTCCTCTCAGGACTGTAATAGCATCTCCCCTCTGGAATGA
>JANHFT010005199.1:12493-22786 GCA_032467955.1 Pseudoxenodon macrops | reverse complement strand
CTTCGGCTCTGTGCTTCTGCGAGCAAAGCGTGATCTGAGCTGCCGTCTCTCTATAAATACTGGAGAGGTGTGGGGTGGTGCCTGTGTTGCTGTGAGTGGATTGTGAAGGGATTGTGAGACAACTCACAAGTGAGAGGACAACACAGCCAACCAATTCTAATTCTACATGGGAGAAAACCCGAACAATAGAAGACCTACATACAGGCACCCGTGAAAACCTCAGAAAACACACACATATATATAAATTTTATTGGCCACCCATCTTACCACAAGATCTGTTATTACCAACAAAATCAAAATGATGTTTTAGGCCTTGACAAGTTAAAACATGTACATGGAATGTCCTCTCTTAGATTGAATTTCTTGACTTTAGGATGGCAGATACAGGGTTAGGGTGAATAGTGGGCAGCTCTTGGCTTCATTTCTGATACTTGGATCAGAAGTATTAGGAAGTATTATAGTAATATTGTGAAGAAGTATTATAGTAATAGTATACTATAGTAGTAGTAAACAGTATATTGGTTGATCTATTGGTCACCTTTCTCCTTATCTAAGGTAGGTGGGTAATATTAGCAAAACTCAGACAGTACAATATATTTAGAAATAGAAACTAAGTATAAAAGATCTGAGATTCTTAAGTGTTTCTGATATATCCTATTTTCCAGAAACAAGAAACAAAAGATAATTCATCTGTTCATAATTGAAACAATATTGCTTTTTGCCTTCCTGATTTATTGGATGCAGTGCATAATTCTTTTGGAATTAATTCCAAAATTTCTGTGTTTGTATACCTCTGGTGAGTAATTTGGGTATTTCTTTCCCTCCACACAAACAGACACAGAGATTGTAAATATTTGTAGATTTGGCACTGAGAACATTTGAAGTCATTTTTAAGCATCTAGTTGCTTTCTTTTTCTTATAGAATTTTAAATCCTCTATCATCCATAACTGTGTAATCATAATATTTAAAGTGAGAGGCAGGTTGCTTACAGCCACATTTCTGTCCTATTTGTAATGGTATAGATTGCCCGAAAAGTACTTTATTTTACCTATGCAATGTGTTGCAGAACTGGGCAATTTGTCTCCTTAATGTAATCATTAAATGGTCTTTAATCATTTGAGTTCACCAGCTATTTGAGGAAATAACAAGTCCCAGGGCAGTGGTTTGCCCATTTGTGAACTCAGTGGATTTTTAATCATGTCCCGTAGTGCTTTTCTCATTAGGAATCCTTCTCTGAAGCTTAAGTATATAGCTGTACTGGCTGGTACCAACTCTTTGTCTTACCTTTCTTTTGCTCACTTTACATAGTTTTGAAGTAATGCATAGTGTCAGACCTGCCTCAGCTTGAGCTTCTAAATAAGAACACTCTTTAACACCATCAGGTTGAGAAAGGTATAGTTTATTAGAACCCAAGTGAAATACAATAGTGCAAAGACAGAACTGAAATTTGCGTGCCAAAATCCCAGGGGAAAACATTTCCTCGCTTAGCTACTTCCCATTTCCGGTGCCCCACTCTCCGATCAATATCAAAGGAAATGTTTTGGAAAAGGCTAATTTGATTGTAGGCTGGCTTGCAGCTATAATTCTTCTCATCTCATTGGCCTTGAAATGCCCTCTTGGGCAGGCACCTTCACTTCCTTCACTTTCTCTCCTTCCCCTTCCTGCTGCCCCCAGGGTTAATAGCAGACTGGTACCAAAACAATTGCTGAGTGCAGGTGTGAGGAGGCAGTTCTGACACATAGTTTAGTGACATGTCTGTGGTCTTCTAACCATGTCATCAACTGTTACTTAAGTATGAAGACCATCTCCTTCAGCAAGAATCTCTCAGCCCAAAAAAAGCAGTCAGTGAGCCATATGCACTATTCAGGTTCCAGAAAGCAACGGTCAATTAATAGATAATAACAATGGAAGAGAATGAATCCTTGGTGTTATACAACACATGGCTAAAACAATATTATCTGGGGTGTGCGGTTCACTTAAAATCCTATTGTACATGTTCATTCCATTCTCGTTAATTAATTCAAGCAGTCAAATCAATTTGACAAAATAAAATTGATTCAGTGTGAATAGTTGATTCAATTTGGAAAGAGGCATGCTTGGGCATGCAGGAGCATGCACAAATTATCATATAGATGCAGAGGCACAATTTGATTTGCTGTGTTAGATCAACTTGATGATCTGAAGGGTGATTCAATTAAAATTTTTCTAACTAAATTTTTGAATTGAATTTTCACAGACTCCCATATATTGATCTACCTATCTAGATTTTTCAACTGGGAGAAAAGGATTCATGGGAGTTCTCAGTAACTGTAAAAAAAATCTGTTTACATATTTGATCGTGCTGGATCTCAGTATTTTAAGGAGCTTTCAACTTTGAGGAAAAAAATCATCTCTGAACTGAGTTACCTTCATTCACAACTGCCTTAAAAAAATGTCTGCACACAATTGTAAGTGGCACATTACGGTACTTCCTTCCAGAACTCATGATCACTTTTTTTCAACAATTTTTTATTTTATTTTTGAAACACAAACACACAACTTACAGCATCTGTTGTCAGAGTACATATTTATATCTTAACATCTACATAGTTTTTATAAGAATATCATCATGTTTATTTAATTATTAGTTTCATTTCACCATCAAATTTAATACTTAATTTTACTCCTCTTCCCTTTCTCTTATATGTCCTATTTCATCTGATTTTGCAACAACTTTCCAATTCTTTCTCCTACTTCCCTTACCTTCTCTCTCTCTCTCAACTCTCTACTTCCCTTACCCCTTTCTTTTTCCTCTCCTTTTCCTGCTTCCTTTCCACATCTCTTCTTTCCCTTCCTTCATCTACCTCCTTCTCTTCTTTCTACTTCCTTTCTCCTCTCCTCTCCCTCTCCTATTCCTCTCACCAACCTTCCACTCTCCCTATCAGTTGTTGCATCATCTCCTCTACCCAACAATTTTTATTTTAAGTATAGAATAGATCCATAATACCAGTTTTGTTGATGATAATAATCTTCATTGTAAATAATTTCTCTCCCTGTTAATTTTGCATTATTTTCTAATTATCTTCATTTTTTACATTCTTCCTTTTCACATATTTCTTATGAACAAAGTGTTTTCCACTTCCGCTTTTATCCATCATTTGACATATAACCCCTATTTTCCTTCTTTTCTTCTCCATTTCGGCCATGATATTCCCTTTATCTTATTTTGCTTTTATTCACTTCCTTTTCACATATAACAGTAATATTTAACATCCCTAATAATCATCCAAACAAATCTATATATCTAAAACTATCACATTAGACTAAATAAATCTATATCTTATTTTTCCTTTGTACCAACTTTAATAATATTAGTACATTTAACTATCCATAATTAATATTTTGTCCTCCTTTTTTCTTATTGCTTTAACTCTTCTCTTTAAAAAATCTTCTAAATCTTGTTACTCTTTTAAAACCACTGTTAAACCCAGTGAAATCATCTCTATGCATTTTATTTTCAACTTTTTTATCCTGAGATCCATTGCTTGATTCAATTTCATTTTCATTTTTTCCACATTCCAACAATGGTCCATATGCCTTTTCACAGTTCCACATTTCATGCATATTTTTTTACCATTTTAAAAAGTTCTAAGAGTTCCTCATATATCTTTATTTCCATTTTATCCTGTTGCAATTGTTGAAATTTTTCTAAATCTGTCTCTTTAAATTACAGTTTGGAATCCATGCAGTTCCTTTGTATTTTCTTCTATCTTCTACTTTGGTTTATTCCATATGAAGTCCAAAAGTTTTATTTTTTCTACCTCTTCTTCCAACACTATAAGAATCCAGACCAAAACAAGTACTCCTTCCAGTTCTCACAGTTTCCAAGTTATCTTCCACAACAAACAAGGTCAAACCCCACAGCTGCACACTGTTTATTTTTTCCCTTCTCTCTGACTTTCCCCAGATTATTGCAATGTCGACTTTCCACCAGCAGATGGCATCACCAATTTCCTCATAGACTCAGTACTATGTTAATGTAGTAATATTTAAATCCACCTTTAAAACATTTTCTTTCCAAATTTTCTTCTTTTAAAATCTTTACAAATTCCCCCAATCCAATTGTAAAAGCAACAATCTTTCTTGTTTAATCTTCATTTTTCTTTTTCCAATATTAAGTCCAAGTGCCGGTTAGCCGCTAATTTCTTCTCAAGGCACTTTCACTCCTCCATTTTAAAAAGTTTTTTTTCTTTTAAAATAGCCGATCACTCATCCGGTTCCACACTTTGCTCAATTGACACTCCTCTACAGTCAGATTGAGGTAATTATTTCCTCCAGACAAGCTATATCCTCTCTCCTGCTTGATTCGTTTGTGGCCGCCCCAGCTGGTAACAGTTCAAAGCCCGTTTTCTTAGCTGCTGGATCTAGAGGCTTCAGCCGGCTCTCCAGGGAAATTTTCATTTTCCCTGTTTGTGCCGGCCAGTGCCCCTGTACTCCCCTGTCCCTTCAGGACAGTTTCAGGTCAGTGAGGAGCCCTGAATCAGCTGAGATTCGATAGCTTTTCAGGAACCCCCAGAAAGCACATTGTCTTGCTGCCACGCTGGCCACGCCCTTCCCTCTCTTCCCCCCAGAACGCATGATCACTTGATGATGGTACACATTGTCTGTTATCAACCTTGCTGAATGATGTGGCTAAACCAATTGAAGTGTAAGGTCTGTCTCTCGTCCCCGTTCAAGAAAGCACGAACTCTTGAAGGAAACTTTTATTGAAAGGAAGGTGATTGCAAGCAAAAGCAAAGCAGGCTCTAAATTCCCCTTAGGCAATTCCATTAGGATAAAAGAGTTAGAAACTCCTCCCCTCAGTCCAGATGTTGAATGAGCCAATCCACAGGTGGGAAGATGTTGTGAAGATGGTCATCCTGGGAAGGAGATATGGAACTGTTCCCAGGTGCTTCTTTCAGGGGGCTTCAGAACTGAAGCAAAAAGATGGATTCTCCCCTTACACATTCCCTCAAAGGTAAATGGGCAGATAGGGGTCAGAGCTAGGGTTATAAACTAAGAGATTACAGGATATACAGGAAAAAGGAAGAGGACAATAAGTGAATAAAGGGATCCAGGCCACTCTTCACACAGAAATGGCAGTATCACGGTAGGGATCTGACTAGAATTAGATTTTTTAGAATTAATATTTTTATTGGCCAAATGTGATTGGAAACAAGGAATGTGTCTCCAGTGCATAAGCATTCAATATACATACATACAAACAAAGTGATAAACTACCTAGTTATTTAAAGATTATGTCTAGTGTCAAGATTTCTTTGAAACACTTCTTATAGTAACACCGTACACTGCTTTAAAACATCATTGTAGAGCCTTAAACATCTCGATGAAGGAGGAAGTAATTAAGTCCAAAACAAATGAAAGAATATGATCCAATCTCTCAATTGCTTAAAAAGCAACAACAAAGGGTGATGCCTACAACTTGTCTTCCAGACTCTTTGTAATCAGATAATTTGGACTCTAATTTTGTGTTAGGAATTCAAAAGCTTGCCCAGGGTTGTCAGCCCAGCTGGCAGAATTTTGTTACAGAGAATGCTCAGAGAAAATTGATGTGCAGTCATGTTTGGAAGGCAAAAGGACTAGCTTATTTTTATTTATTTTTCCAGTTATCCCAACAAATCCCGGGTTTGTATATTGGCTTGGATGGTACATGTTCTAAATTGGTCATTTGGCTTTCCAGTGCTCATTGATCTGTGATGTCAATTAAATAGACATCGAGTTTCAAGAGTCACTCATAGTAAATCCTGTCACTGTCAGTGGTGCAGGAGAAATTTCTTGTGAAGATGTTAATGCATTAAGAAGAACAGAATGACAGAGTTGGAGGTCTTCTAACCAACTCCTTGCTCAGGCAGGAAACCTTATACCATTTCAGACAAATGGATATCCAATTTCTTCTTAAAAATCTCCAGTACTGGAGCATTCACAACTTCTGGAGGCAAGTTGTTCCACTGATTAATTGTTCTCACTGTCAGGAAATTTCTCCTTCGTTCTGGTTGCTTCTCTCCTTGTTCTGTCCTGCCTTTGGAGAATAGGTTGACTCCCTTTTCTTTATGGCAACCCATTAGATATTGGAACACTGATATCATGTCACCCACAGTCCTTCTTTTCATTAAATTAGACATATTAGACATTAAGCATATTGTGCCATAGGTAGAACTGGTGTGAAAAAAAGCATGTAATTCTAAATCAAAATTATTTCAGTTTTTAATGAAAAAAAACCCTTCAACATGAAAGGGGAAGAAAAAAATGAGTTTGGGGCATTTCTTTTAAAAGATAAAAAATTTCAATGTATGTCATCATGAGCTGGTTGAAAGATACATTGCTACTTGATTTTCCCATTTTAAATTACTACTTTTTTGCAGATTACTGTTGAAAAATGATTGTTTCTGAGTTGCATTTTGGGCCATGAATTCTAGGCTTCTCATACTTGTCTCTCCTTTTTAGGAAGGGTATGTCAATGTCTGCTTCACTTTCTGATTCTTCCTTTATCTTCCTGCTTTTTCAAGACAATATGAATAAGTCATCCTTAAGACACATTTGTTTGCATCTGGATTGTTATCTAATTTAGTAAATTTGGGTCATGTTCAAAATTGTCTTACCCTTAAAATATTTATGCTTTCATTTATTACTTTCTAGTTTTGTGATTAGCATTAATTCTTCAGATTGCTTGATGGCAACATAAAACAACAACAACACCAGGTACCTGTTATTTCGGTAATAGGAATAACTATTGTTGTATAGGAAGTTACAACACACTGTGCTTTCTTTTTAATGAAGTATCAACAAAATTAGTTACATACATCAGTAGCTTGATTTTGTGCTATTCCAAAAATTCTTTTGATATATTTTTTTTTGGCTTAGTTAGGGAATGGCCGAGGCAGTGGTGAAAGCTAAAAAAATTCCCTACTGGTTCTGTGGGTGTGTCTTATTTTGTGGGCGTGATTTGAGGTCAGGTGACTGGGTGGGCGTGCTTTTACACTTTACACACACACAACATAAAAAACATTTACACTTTACACCCCGCAACAAAACAACACAACTGACTCACACAGCATGAAAAAGCACACAAAATGGCTCCTGCCACAAGCATGAACCTCACATGGCCACAAAGTGTTGAAAAAAAACTTTTGCACTTTACACACAACACAAAACAACACAACACAACTGACTCACACACCATGCAAAAGCAGCTGTACCGGCTCACACACCATGCAAAAACACAAAAAATGGCACCAGCAACAGATTTAACACATTTAACAGTTTAAACAGATTTGCAGAGTTGGAAGAAGGGACCTTGGGAGGCCATCTAATCCAACCCTCTGCCTAAGCAGAATTGCAAAAGCACACAACATTCCATATTTTATTTATATTTTTAGATAAAAGAAGCTAAATTTAAAACTTTCTAAATTTTAAATGGCTATGTATAAAAGAAATTCTAAAAAAAACAAAACAAAAAAAACCCCGATTTGCTGTTTTTTTAAAGCAAGGAAACACCCCCAGTTACTTACTCAATGGAAGAGTCCATCCAGGCAGAATCAGTTGCTCACCAAGGAAATGGATTGCAGCCTGCAATCCATCTCCTTGGTGAGCAACTAATTCTGCCTGGGCTTCTTTGTTTAGCTTTAAAATAGTTGAAGGAAGCCATGTGTTTCTACCAGCTGTGTTTCTACCAGCGGCTCTGGATTCAGTCCTAAGAGCAAGGTAAGCAAGCTAGGGGGGGAAGGGGCAGGGAAAGAAGCAGAAGGGAAAAAAACCTGAAAGAATTTTTAAAAAAAAATTTCCCCAAAAAATCCACAAAAAAGATGGTGGCCTCCACGGACCAGAACCATTTCTATGACGTCATCAGCTGCTTACAACCTACTGTATAGAACTGGTCTGAACCGGTAGGATTTCACCCCTGCGCTGCCCCTCTCAGCCCCAGCGCAGCATCTGCGTTTCCACCAAGGGCCGCCCGTCCACCCACTGGCCGCGCCAGGCTGGATGTCAACCTCGGAAGGCAAGCAGGCATGGGGGACCATTGTTAAGACCATTATTCCATGTCCTGAACACTGGGAGAATAGAAACAGGGTTTGACTATTTTCTGTGCAATAGCGCTTCAGCACTTTGAAAAGTGTTATCATATTCCTCTTAGACATCTTTTTCAAGACTAAACTTTCCCAATTATCCTGGTTTTTCTTTTTAAAACTTACTTTCTTCATCACCATTGTCACAGTATTGTTGCATTGGCTTTCTTGTTTCTCTGAATATGTCTTAAAATACTCTTCCAGAGTAGAACCAACTTTTTAGAATATAATTAACATTTATTATCTCTTATTTTTCAGTCCAGTTTTTGATTGCTAACTTTTTCCTGGGCTTCTTTAGCATTCTCAACTTGAAAAGTTAAAGAGTTTTACTTGACCTGCATGTCTTTCTTGTAACTTATTGATTGAGAAGATCCTGTAATAAAGATTAATAACATAACTGTTTTTATTTGATATGTTTCTACACAGGAGGCTGTCTAATGGAAACTTCCACTCAAGTTTCTTCTTAACTAAGGAAGATGAAGGAACCCTCAGACTAGAGACTATAACATAAGAAATACTACTCCACTGAGAAAGATTTGGAAGAGGCTGATTAAAAAAATAGTAGAGGAACATTTGGAAAAATGGTTTGTTGGTAGTTTATTTCATAAATACCATTGCAATCTGGACTACAAAAAGGCTGGGAAGAAGAGCTTCAAATGTCCAAAGAAATTCTGAATTAATGAACTAATAAAAGAGGTCTAGAGATTCCTCTCATAGTCTTCCAAGATGCTGTACCTTGTTCCTAATACTTACTTTGATACTTATTACTGAGCTCTGCGTGATACATGCCTCTTTAATTATGCCATGTAGTTTGGATTTTGACATCAGTTCCTATATCCGATCACCATATAGAATTTAAAATTAGAATATATTTGAGGAAAAATCTTTGTATACTCTTGTCAGATCCCTAAAGTGATAATGCCATCCAATTGGGGGTTGAAGGGGGACCCATGAACATATCCTCTTCCTATTCCCTCTCACAGATGCTATTTTATTATCTTTATCCTGGTGCCTGAACACCTTGGGATTTTCTCATCTTTTGTGGAATGTATTAAGGGGGGAGGACCATGTGGGTTGTTTTACTCTGAAAGCCAGCGGAGATGACCCTGGGAACACTGCCTTATCTAGTTCTCAGGATGGCCATTGCAACAACATGTTCACACCTGTGGATTGGCTGAATTCCACATCTGACTGGAGAGAGGGGTTTCTAATGCCTTATTTCCAACCATATTGCCTGAAGAGCCTGCTTTGACTTTGTTCTGCTATCACTTTCTACTCAATAAAACAATTCTTTTGAAATATGCTGTTTCAAGAGCACTTTCTTGAGTGGGAAGGAGAGGCATGACTTTAAAACTCTACTTCATATACATTAGCTCATTTTTAAAGTCAGGTCCAGTGATTATTTATCCTGGCTGTAAGTGCCTTGGCTTTCAATTCAATTTGATTTAATTTATCTTATTTTGTTAAAAGAGCTGACAAGAACGAACTAGCCAATTTTTGGTATTCTGCGGTATTTCTGCCCATTGTGTACTATGGGAAATATTCAATTAATTAATGATGTACAGCATACTCTGTTTTCATCTCCTTGTATATAAAACTGTACCAAGCAGAAAAGAAATATATGCATGCCAGGTTGGTCTAGTGGTTAAGGCATTGAGATCATGAATTCAATTCCTGTCTGGGCCATGAAAGCCTTGGGCCAGTCACTCTCTCTCAGCCCAACCCACTAAGAGGGTTATTGTTGTGGAGAAAATAGGAGGAGAAAAGTGTGTTGAATATGTTTGCTGTCTTGAATTATTTGTAAAAATAAATAAATACATAAATAAAATATATCACACATGATACAGTTTCTAAGATATAGGTAAGTCCAATGTACAAACTACCATGTTTCCCCGAAAATAAGACAGGGTCTTATTTTCTTTTGACCCCTGAAATATGGCCTTGGCCTTATTATCGGGGGGGGGTATTATTTTGGGGGTGCAGGAGGCAGCGAGTGTGAGACTGGATGTTCCGTCCCCTCCCCTCCCTGTTCTTTGCGCTGGCCAAGCGGCTGGCCCGCAGCTGCCACTCGTGGAGCAGGACTCTGCAAGGCTTGTTGCCTTGCACAATCCTGCTGTCAGCATTCCAAATATCATCCCTAAACAGATCAGACTCCAAGGCAAAGCATTCCTCAAAGTTCCAATTTATTAG
>JANHFT010005198.1:9212-24359 GCA_032467955.1 Pseudoxenodon macrops | reverse complement strand
CGGCGCCATTTTCCCGCCATGTCCCCCCCTCCCCCACCCCACCCCGGCGTCCATCTTGTCTCCTTCCCCTCCTGGACGGCCCTCCGCCTTCCTCCTTGGCCACTTCAGACGTGGACTTTCCTCTCAGAAAGGGAAGCAAAGCCCTTCTCCTGCCTCAGCCATTTCTTATTCTCAGCCCTCAGAGAACAGGAGACAGAGACCTTCCTGGGATTAATTTCAAATAAGGCCCCCCGTGAGGAAAACTTGACAGGGCCTGAAGCAGAGAGACAGGCCCCTCAGGAAAGCTCAAATTGTCCTTAAGTCGATAAAAGGGTCAGATTTTTCTGGACGTGTCTCCCTCCAAACTCTGATTTTGTAGCTCTTTCCACCATTTTCTCACACCCGAGCTGTGGCTTTTGATTAACTATGGTTGGACAAGGAAACCAGAACCGGGTTTCGGGCTGCAAAGCCAACAATTGTGGCTTGTAAATCATGGGGACTGCTAGGTTTTGTTAAAATACAACTCTGTGTATTCTGCCTATCTGTAGTAACTACGTACACACAGCCCCTTTGCGAGGGAGGTTGGCAGTTTCAAGCTTAGATAAATAAAATAAGTAAAAAGTCCTTCATAACTCAATCTATCATCCAGCAATAATTTCTTTCTTTCTTTCTTTTTCTTCCTTTCTCTCTTTCCTTCCTTCTGCCATACTTCCCTCCTTCCCTCCTTTTCTTCTTTTTCTTTCTTTCTTTCTTTCTTTCTTTCTTTCTTTCTTTCTCCCTCCCTTTCTCTCTGCCTCTCTTTCTTTCTCCCTTCTCTCCTTTTTTCTTTCTTTCTTTCTTTTTCTTCCTTTCTCTCCTTCCTTCCTTCTCCTGCCATACTTCCCTCCTTCTCTCCATCCATCCCTCCCTCCATCCTTTTCTTCTTTTTCTTTCTTTCTTTCTTTCTTTCTTTCTCCCTCCCTCCCTTTCTCTCTGTCTCTCTTTCTTTCTCCCTTCTCTCCTTTCTTCTTTCTTTCTTTCTTTTTCTTTCTTATCTATCTTCTATATCTAAATCTATTATTTCCCAATCATTTAAAACTTGATAAATAAATAAATCTATCTATCACAACTCTATCATTTAGCTATTATCTCTCTCTCCATCCATCCATCCATCTTTATAAAACTGATTCAACTCCCACTTTTATCATTATTTGTTCATCATTATATATTTTTATTTATTTATTTGTCAAAACTAGTTACTGCCAGTTTTACTCTTAGACTCTCTATCGGTGACCCTATCATTGATCATTAACAATTATCAACCATCTATTTTGTTCTTTTTATATATTATCCATCAATCATTGTCTTTTATTGTCTATTAAATTATCTGTTCCTCATTACTATCATCTAGCATTATCTATTGTCTATCATATCATCTAACATTTATGTTACTTTAGTTTCTTTTGAGTAGCTTGCTTGATAGCCATATAAAACTGCAACTATATATATTTTATATGCATAAAGTGCATATTACGTATATATGTATGCATACAATGTATATTATTAAGCTAAGCTAAGCTAAGCTAATGCGTGTGTGTGTGTGTATAATATATATATACTGTATATACTGTGTGTATATACAGTATATATAAATATATATCTTCATTCTGCAATAACAGCTTTTTAAAAAAAAGTTTACTCACATGTTCTTCAGCATTATTTAAAGATGTAATACCACCCATTTAAAAGGATGTTTTAATTTTAAGTTCCCCAAATGGAAATTCTTTGGCTTTTTTTCCAGAAGAGTATCTACAGTATTTTAGGCCCTAGGGACTTATAGATTTCTTCTCCCCACCCATTTCTTTTAAGAGAAGAACACTTTAATATTGAATTTATTGATCACATAAAAGCCCCACTCCTGCTTTGAAAATTAATCATTTTGCTTTGGGGGGAAAAAAGCCATTATGTTTAACTTCTGAACAGACAAAAAATAGTTTTGCACAACTGTATTAGCAAAACAATATAACGTAACCACTAAATTATTAATTAAACTAATAAAAATATTTTTTTTAAATCAAGGGTATTTAAAAAGGGTTGCGAGCTTTTCCTGCAGCATATTGCGAAATATTTTTATGTTTTTGGTACTCCAAAAGTGGACAAGATGGTGCAGATTGGAAGAAATCTAAAGAAACAAATTAAAAAAAACTTAGTTTGGTGGCAACTAGCATTAGCTTCCCTATGAAATATATAGAATCACTCCCCTCCCCCCAATACTATCGAGAGCAGAATAGGATTGCATGGTGAAATAATAATAAAGTCTATACTATACTGTGCAGAAGAGGTCTGTAGTAGGGATTTAAAATGCTTTGCTAATGTATCACAACTATCTTCTGACCTATTTCCTCTAGAGTCTAGAAGAACAGGCTACTAAGTCAATTGTGTATTTTTCCCCCCAGGTGCTGATATCTAGAAATAAAAACATGAAGAGGAATTTCGCTGACAGTGCTTTGATGCGTAGTACAGCAGGTATCCACCTTTTACTGGGGTGGAATTCAAAAGAGTTATTATAATTCCCAACCGATGACCAGCAAGATAGAGTGGAGTGAGCAATATATATTTAGGGCTTTAGGTTGCAGCGCGTGGAAAAATGGATCAAAAACCTCCCCTATAACATCCTATTAAGTCAGGGGACATTTCTGTAATACAGGTAGATCCCCAACTGGGATCAGAATTTTCACTGCTAAGCAAGATGACTATTAAGCCAGTCATGCTTCATTTTTTACAACTTGTTTTAAACCATGGTTGTAATGGAATCACTGCAGTTGTTAAGTGAGTCAGACGCTTGTTAAGCGAATTCAGCTTCCTCATTGACTTTGCTTGTCGTAAGCTTGCTGGGAAGATCAAAAATGGTGATCACATGACCCAAGGACATTGTGACGGTTGCCAAGAGGCCAAATTTTGATCACCTGATGCTGAGGATGTTGCAATAGCTGTAATTGTGAGGATTAGTCATAAGTCATTTTTTTCACTGGCGTAACTATGAAAGGTCCCTAAATGAATGGTTGTAAGTTGAGGACTGCCTGTATTTCTCCCATTCTTCTCTTCCCATACTTTTACAGTAGAATAGAGTTGGAAGGGACCTTGGAGATCTTCTAGTCCATCCTCCTGCTCAAACATACCATTTTCCCTGAGAGCAGAAATCCTGATAAACACATTGCACATGGTTTTTAAATTGTGTTAAATCTCTCTCCGATTGCAGGGAGCATCAAAAAGTGAAAATGGTGATTATGCTTGTATCATTAAAACACAGACTTTTTTTTAAATCTTTGCAACACACATAGAAAGGGAACTGGGACTTCAATTTATCTTTTTTTAACACATCCACACACACACACACATATCCACACCTCTTAGGGGATGCCCCACCAGAATTTACTCCCTTACGTGTAATCCAGAAAAGCAATGTGCTCAATTTTTATTTTATCATATTTTTCATTGGTGGAATAAGAAGTGTTCTCTGAGCAGATTTCATGCATTGATCAATATTAACGTCAAACTACCATAATTCCTTGGCTGTTAAAATATGCCAGAAAGCAGGAGGGAAGGTCTTAAAAAATGGAGAGTCTTAATCATTATAATAAACCTTTATGAAAAATTCACCAAGAATTCCCCCCCCCATTTCTTCCATTCAACCATTATATCTCCTCTCCCCTCATTTTCCTCTTATAATGAAGACCATCAGACAAATTTGCAGACAGGGATCACTCTCTTGATTATTCTTTGTGCAATCCTTAAAGACAAATTCACTTTGTGTTGGTTGATTGATGGGAGAAAGGGATATTCAGCACAAATTCCCAGGATACCTTGAAGGGAATAACAATAATAATAGCTACAACAATATCAGCAATAAAACAATGCAATAAACTTGAATGGGCAACCACCACCAATAAAACCTGACCAAAGCATAAATCAGCGATAAGAATAATTATGGAGGCTGTTGAAAATGCCTGGACAGATAAGAAAGAGATTTTTGCCTGGTGCCAAAAATGATAATCAGAATGGACACCTCCTCAATAGACATTAATAATCCTGATAAAATTGAATTGGTAGCATGGGAGGTCCAGAGTTCCACGGAGCGAGGATGCTTTAGTCATCTTTGATCAAGGTCAGACAGAAATGATAAATTAGGCAGATACATATAAGCAAATTAATTCTGATACCAAAGGTTTTAATGAGATGCTATGAAGAGTTCTTTACACATCTTTTGTATCTCCTGAATGGATGAGATTCCAGATGTGGAACAGTTCTCCAAACAGGGGTGCACATCTTTCTGATGAATGAGCTGCTGTGTGCCTCTGTCACACCACTGCCACATTCAAGAAAATTTGCATATTAGGATACAAGGCTGTGTGCTTCCAAATGTACAAGTAGTCCTCAAAATCTAACCACAGCTGAGCCCCAAATTTCTGTTGCTAAGCCAAACAGTTGGCTTAGTTAGGTGAATTACCTAACTTAAGGTAATTCACAGTTAATTTACAGTTAAGTGAATTTTGTCCCATTTTATTACCTTTCTTTCTTCGTCATAAATATGAGTCAATTGCCAAGCGTCTGAATGTTGATCACATGAGGATGTTGCAACATTCATAAGTGTGGAAAACGGTCATAAGTCACTTTTTTCAGTGCCATTATAACTTTGAACGGTCACTAAATGAACTGTTGTAAATCAAGGACTACCTGTGTATATTCCTGCACCAAAAACATTAACAATTTAATAATGATGCCTTATATTGCCACTTCAAATCTCAGGCTGTCTTCCAGTCCCGCTCTTCAATCAGAAAAAAAGGACCAAACAACCACTCACATCAAATCCACTTAAAAATGAGACAAGCAGCAACAATTCAGCTGATAATTTCAATTTCTCAGCCTTGCTTGCAGGTAAGTGGTGGACTGTCCATTTTTAAAAATATACTTTTGTCACAAAAAATATTTTTCTAGCTTCTGATTAAAATTTCTGGACACAGCAAAATAAATCCCTTATGAATTCCACAGAAGACTGGCATTTAAATTATACCTCTTGTAACTTTGCCTTTTCAAATTCCAGGACTAAGTGTTACACTGGAAGGAATATTCCTTAATGTGCTTTTGTATTAATGCTAAAAGAGATATTTATCATTTTCTTCAGTTTCAAAAGCTGTCTCTGCACATTTCTGCTGGAATTAATTATTGGAATAATAATTAGTTCTATTCTTATTGAAAGAGAGGGAATGGGAAAAGTGAAATGTTTCCACCTTGCATTTGCCTTATATCTCTACAAAAGCATATTTGAAAAATGTAAATGTATAATAGGACAACTGCAAACCTAGCTTTTTTCAAAAGGACGTTCACTCATATCCCATCCATGCCTTGAATAAAAATTGGAACTTGAAGATTAAACGAGTGTCATCTTATAAAATACTTTCTTTAGAGGACTGGATCTATCATGAGTTATTAGCCATGTTTACAGGCAGATTCCCCCCCCCACCCCGATTTCCAGAAGCGGGGTGGTGGGTGGTGGTAAACAATATGAAATACAGAATAACAGAGTTGGAAGGGACCTTGGGGGTCTTTTAGTCCAATCCCCAGGAGACCCTATACAATTGCAGACAAATAGTTGTCCAGTCTCTTCTTAAAATCCTCCAGTGATGAAGCACTCACAACCTTCTGGAAGCAAGCCATTCCAATGGTTAGGAAGTTTCTCCTTAGTTCTAGGTTGCTTCTCTCCTTGATTAGTTTCCATCTGTTGCTTCTTGTTCCTGCCTTCAGGTGAATAGGTTGACCTCCCTCTTCTTTGGGGCAGCCCCTCAAATACTATCACAGCTATCATGTTGCCCCTCTTTTCACTAGATTAGACCTAGCCAATTCCTGCAATTATCACCATATTATTGTTGTAATATAGAATTGGATTGAATGGCTAGCAATGGAAAATGTGGAATTATCCAGACCTTTAAATTTGATGCAGTAAAACATTTCATCATAACAGTCCTTTAAAAGTTAGACATCTTTCCTCATCCAGATACCCTCCAGATGGTTTATTTCTTTTTGTTGGGAATTCTCGTAATTACAGTCGTATATTCTCTGAAGCTCTTCAGGTTTAAGAATCTTCAGCAGGTTTAAAATGTGTGGACTTCAACTCCCAGAATTCCCCAGCCAGCCATACAGGGAGTTCTGGGATTTGAAGTCGACATATCATAAAGTTAATGAAATCAAGAAATACTGCCTCAAAATTTGGGTAATCAAAAATTCAGAAGTGGAGCACTATCTCACAAGGAAAAAGTTAACCACGCACATATAACACAGTTAATGTTTTCTTTGTTAATATTGGATCATGTTAACATTGGATCAGGACCTTGATTCAAATTGATCATTCTCTGTCCTTTTTTTCAAGATTTCGGATGGGAAACTGAGAAGCCGGAACCGATCCAACTTCAGAAAACAGTAGGCACCATGTATGTCAGTTCCACACCTTTTACATCTTTCTATTCCTGAAATCAAATATATTTCACGGTTATGGAAATCAATACTATATGACCACAGATAGTCCTTGACTGACAGCCATTCATTTAATGACCATTCAAAGTTACAACGGAGCTGAAAAAAGTGACTTGTGACCGTTCTTCATACTTACAACCATTGCAGCATCCTTGTGGTCATGTGATCAAAATTCAGAGGCTTGGCAACTGGCATGCATTTATGATGGCTGCAGTGTCCTGGGGTCACCTGATCCCCTTTTGTGAACTTCTGCCTATCATAGTTCAAGGGGGAAGCCAGATTCACTGAACAACTAATTTAACAGCTGCAGAAATTCACTTAACAACTACGGCAAGGAAGATTGTAAAATGGGGCAAAACGCCCTTAACAGCTGTCTTGCATAGCAACATAAATTTTGGGCTCAATTGTGGTGGTACGTCAAGGACTACCTATATACTCTCTGTAATGTTTTAATCTTCATCGTTCACGGTAACGATTAAACCTTTCCTCCGAAGCCCAACAGAGCTTGCTAGCCCATCTACTTTGTCAAGGCAGCAACACACATCAAAGCCGACAATGCCTCACGCAGGAAACAACTTGAATAACCGGAGGTGGGTGACAACATTCTCCGAAATGAATGTCGATGCACAGTTGAGGTCATCATTTCTGAGCTCTTGGAACGGCATCCTTTTATGTCTGTGTGTGGCTCTTCGTATTGCTTATAATTCTCAGATCAGGCCTTTGGCCAGAAATGACAGGGAGAAAAATTCTTGCAAAATGGGTAGGAGGGAGAGCTCTGTCGGTAGGGACAGAGAGCATTTGAACCACAATACAGACATTGCCATCCAACTCATAACAATTCTATCCTGCTTGCCCCTTCGATTATATTTCCATGCCAGGTTTGTTCACTGGGCTATCACTACCCCACCCCCTGGCAGCCTTTGCCCATCTTAATAAAGACAAGGAGGATTGTAATATATTTGGGGATTCAGCAAAAGGGGAATCCAAAGAATCCCAGGAGCCTTTTTTTAACAAACCATAATACAGGTAGCCCTCAACTTACAGCCACAATTGAGCCCAAGATTTCTGTTGCTAAGTGAGACATTTGTTAAGTGAGCATTGAACCCAATGCTCAAGCAGAAGACTCTGTATAACACCCTTTCCAGTGCAACAATCACTCTGTGGAATGACTTGCTTCCAGAAATTGTGGGTCCTCTGTCATGGGAGGTTTTTAAGAAGAGATTGGACAACCATTTATCTTAAATAGTACAGGGTTTTCTGCTTGAGCAGAGGTTGGACTAGAAGACCTCCAAGGTCCCTTCCGACTCTGTTATTCTGTATTCTGTAAATGCCAGGAACACATCTCACTATTAAGAAATTGGAGTAATAAAACACAATGTTTTGATGACTATCTATTCTTTTCTGGCTAATCCTTGGATGGAAGGCCACCAAGAAATCCTGGGATTATAAAATAGATTGTGAATTTCGGGGCAGAAACCCGAAGGTTGCAATGGAGATAAGCTTGATTTAGACCAGGGGTTGGCAACCTTAAACACTCAAAGAGCCGCAACGGTCCTAACCGGGAGCCCCACTTCCTCCCCCACCCCCCATTCAATTCTGGAGCTGACTGGAAGTCTAGTTCTCCCACCATAGAGTCTCCTCCTAGCATGGCGTCCTTTTTCCTCTACCTGTCTTAACGAAACGCCCTATCAATTGTGGAGCTGACCGGCGATAGGGAGCCACAGCAGAGGGATGAAAGAGCCACATGCGGCTCTAGAGCCACAGATTGCTGACCCTTGATCTAGACAGACTTGTCTTTCACCTTGATTGAAAGAAACTGAATGCTAGTTTGAGGAAAGGCTTAATATGTATTTGCCTTAAGCTTGAATGCCGAAATCCTATTATTCAGCATTTCTTGTGAGGTCCTCAACATTTTAAAATGGGAGTCCTTATGGGCATCGATATAACGGAATGAGTGGAAAGCAGAGAAAGAGGCTTACAATACCAGCGGCTGTGTGTATTTTAAGTACCTGTAGATAGATGGGTGGGCAGATGAATGGATAGGTAGTCAGAAAGGCCGATAGGTAATAAATTATCTTATTGCATTCCAGGCAGGAGGAAAATACTAACGTTTGGAAAAGAAATGACTTCCCAGCGTTCGGCCGCAGAACAGAGAACAAAAAGCTTCCAGAAGTGGATGGCCATCCCAGTCCTTGGATGAAGCCAGGAGCCATGTACCAGAAATCAGCTGGCCTGCCACAGGCATCGCAGAGAAGCAGGAGAGAAGAGGCAGAAGATTGGGATCCGGCTGTTTCCCAGTGGCCTGCAGTTCCAACAGCCAGGCTGAGAAATCCGCAGACTCAGGAGCCCTCCTACACATTTAAACACAGCCCTGGCCCACAAAACACCCACAAGGAAAAAGCTGAGCAAAGCAACAAAACGATTCAGGTAAAATGATTCAGGCATGCATATATTTCTAGAAGGACGTTCGTGAATCCTACTTATTTTCCAAACTGAAAAAGAGTGGCTTGAAGAAGCACTTGGTGACTAATATGGGTAGTCCTCGACTTACAACAGTTCATTCAGTGACCCTTCAAAGTTACAACGGCACTGAAAAGAGTGACTTATATCCCCATAATCACGGGATCAAAATTCAAGACGCTTGGCAACTGGTTCACACTTATGACGGTTGCAGCGTCCCGGGGGTCACGTAAATCCCCTTTTGTGACTGTCTGACAAGCAAAGTCAATGGGGCAGACAGATTCACTTAACGACCGTGTGATTAACTTAACAACGGCAGTAATTCACTTGATGACGGTGGCAAGAAAGATCGTAAAAGGGGGCAACACTCACTTAACAAATGTCTCATTTAACAACAGAAATGTGGTTGTAAGTTGAGGACTAACTGTAAATAGCAACATTCTCACTTAAACTCAAAACATGATGTAATCATCTTTGGTTTTATCTGTCTTCATTTTTTTTGTCCCCTTGTCCAAGAAAAAGCCAGCGGGCCATTTTAAAGCCAAGGAAAAAGAGAATTCTCTCCGAATTTTATCTGCTGTCATCGAAAGCATGAAGCACTGGAGTCAATATTCTAATAAAACTCCACTGTTATTTGAGGTACTGGGTGAGTATAGTAAGATTGTTGGGAAAGTTTTCCATACAAGAATATTGGTCTTATCATCCCAAAGGAGCCAATTACTTTAAAAATATTTCAGCCAACCTCTTCAGCATTTTGAATAAAAAGGCATTTACAAGTAATGTGGGCATTACCTTTCCCATATCAGCACCCTCACTCTGAAACCATCCAAAACGTTGAGTTTCCTAGAGTCAAAACAGGCTGGGGAAACGGAGAACGTGTTGTAAGGAAAGGTTAGATTATTTACAGGAGACTGACAAACCCAGTTACAGGCCTGACACAACTGTGAATTTCCTGGAGGCATCCAAGTTTCCATCGTTACAAACTCTACTGAAATAAAAAATACTATAGAACCCCACGATAGATATAGATAGTCCTCGACATAGGACCATAATTGAGTCCAAAATGTCTGTTGCTAAGTGAGAAATTGGGAAAATCTGACCATCCTAGACCAAGTCCAAGTCCAAAAATGCCAGGGAATTTCTAGAAGCCTGGCACTCTGATAAACAGATACAGAATAGAATAGAATAGGATAGAATAAGAGAGTTGGAAGGGACCTTGGAGGTCTTCTAGTCCAACCCCCTGCCTAGGCAGGAAACCCTACACCACTTCAGACAAATGGTTATCCAACATCTTCTTAAAAACCTCCAGTGTTGGAGCATTTACAACTTCTGGTGGCAAGTGGTTCCACTGATTAATTGTTCTCACTGTCAGGAAGTTTCTCCTTAGTTCTAAGCTGCTTCTCTCCTTGATTAGTAGACATTAGACATTAACAACATTTATAGACTATGCAAAAGAGACAATCAACCAGGCCATAAGAGAAAAAAAGACTCCACCAGCAATCAGTACCCAGATCAGCCTAGATTAACTCCAAGGTTCACATCAGAGCAACAATTACGCAAACAATAACCCAATAGAGAAAAAGTAAACAGTAAAAAAAATGGATTTCACCACTGCACCAGAATATAAACTGACAGTAAACAGCAATCCTTACTAGCACTAGATGATGTTACCTAATTAGGTAATGAAACGTCAGAGAGCACCCAGGACCCCACATTTGTTTATCTCTTCTGAACCACAAGCTAGGAGGCAAGTCAGCTGTATTATAGCTGAGAGGCTCCTTGTACAGAGCTCAGTCAGCATGTTGCCCTCACCTGTGCTAAATCTGGACGTATATCCTGGCTAACATGACTAGATCACCACGTCTCTTCTTACAAAACCCACAGAACAGCATTTGTCTTCGCTCTGAAAAGCTTTCAGACCAATAATTATGCTGCATTGTTTAGGTGTTCTGGACTCTGCTGTTACCCCCGGACAATTTGGGTCAAAAACTTTCCTTTTAAGAGATGGAAAAGAAACCGTGACTTGCGTATTTTATGAGATTGTAAGTATATACATATATATATATTTGCATAATCTTTAATCAAGGATGTACTGGGCAGAGGTGGGTTCCTGCCAGTTCGGACCAGTTTGCTAGAACTGGTAGCAGGAATTACCCCACCCACCCCGCTCGCTGGACACGCCTCTAACCGGTCCTCTGGCTGAAAATCGGTGTTCCGGCCTCAAATTGGGCGAAAAACAAACCTCTGTGCATGCACAGATGGTTTTCACCTGGAAGTGATGAGGGTGCGCACGTGAGCGTAGTGTGCGTGTATGCGCAATTCTGGGGCAACTCTGAACCGGTAGGGAAGGTACCGGTAAGTAGAACCCACCCCTGGTACTAGGTATGCTGAATCCATGACAACCTACAAGCCAATACATAAATACAGGTAGTCCTCAACTTACAACCTTTCATTTAGAGACTGTTCAAAGTTACAGCAGCACTGAAAAAAGTGACTTATGACCGACTGTTGCAGCATCCCCATGATCACATGATCAAAATTTGGATGCTTGGCAACTGACTTATATTTATGACGGTTCACAGCATCCCGGGGTCATGTAATCCTCTTTTGCGACCGTCTGACAAGCAAAATCAATGGGGAAGCCAGATTCATTTAACAACCGTGTTACTAACAACTACAGTTATTGACTAAACAACTGTAGCAAGAAAGGTCGTAAAATGGAGCAAAACGGACTTAATAATCGTCTCGCTTAGCAACAGAAATTTTGGACTCAATTGCGGTCGTAAGTCGAGGACTACCTGTATAATCAATGCATCCTGGTTCTGGCAGGTTCCTTTCATCCAAGTCATCCTTCGTAAAGAATCGATCATTTCTATAGACCCTAATTTTAGAAAGTTCTGATTAATACCATTTGTTTCGCAATTTGATCATTGCGATAAAAATCTATCCATAAATCTTTGAAAAGGTGTCTTAAGCGTGATCAAAACACATGATCAGTTGGTAAGAAATGTTTGGTGGTGCTATTTCTAAATGAAAGGAGTAAGGAGGAGGGAAAAATAACAGAAATAACCTTTTTATCCTTCTCTGGAAAAAACAAAAAAAGGATCGTGAGCTACCGAGATTAATCAGAGGGCACGTCCACAGATGCATGGGGAATTACGACGCAAAGCACAAGGTGTTCAAGTGTGTCTCCGTGAGGCCAGCAACAGCTGCCGAACAGCAAACTTTCCAGGGTTTTGTTAAGGCCGCTGATGTGCAGATGTGCCGATTTGTGAAAACAAGCAGCGAAATGTAAACATCTTTGATGCAGCTCAGGAATCTTTGAAGAAATGTGTCACTTTTTGTGTGTGTGTGTCTCTTCCGCTGGATGTTGTGACACAAAAGGGAAGTTGTCGTGCTAGAAACCCTATTTATTTGTCATTGCTCGTGTGAAAGCATTGTCGGCGATGTCAATTGCAAATGGCATAAAAAAAATAAAATAACCGCAATTCGTTTTTAATATTTTAATATAGGTGGCTTGTTTTCCCCCCCCTACCAATTTAATAAATGTAAATTACCATACGTAATTTAATTGGTAGAAATCTCCTTACAGGGCCTCAGGGAAGAGTAGGCCATCTGCAGAAATATGTTCAAAAACTGGACAGAGACCAATTATTACCTCATGTCTCCAAACCAAGTAAACGCTGCAGAACAGAGTGCTTATATTCATACCTATTTATTTTCCTTTTGATAGTCCGTCCAAATTTTGCTTTAACCCAACAGAAAAACGTCGTTCTGTGAGCTCCGTTCATACAGGTAGTCAGTCCTTGGCCTGCAACGGCAAGTGAGCCCTAAATTTAGGTTGCAAAATGAGACATTTCTTAAGTGGGTTTTGCTTAGTTTTACAATCTTTCTTACTACAGGTAAGTGAATCACTGCAATTGTTAAGTGAGTAACACAGTCGTTAAATGAATCTGGATTCCACATTGATTTCGCTTGTTTGCAAAAGCTGATCACAGGATCACAAGACCCCAGGACACTGCAACCGTCATAAATAAGAACCAGCTGCCACGCATCCAAATTTTGATCACGTACCCACGAGGATGCTACGATGGTCATAAGTGTGAAAAATGGCCATAAGGCACTTTTTCAGTGCCATTGTAACTTTGAACAGTCATTAAATAAACTGTTGTAAGTCGAGGACTAACTCTATTTAGGCATCCTTGGGCTGTTTAGGGGTCCCATCCAGGGGTGGGATTGAAAAATTTCAGCAACCGGTTCGCTGCCTGGTTGCTGGGTGGCCTACTAGGCCTCCTGTACCATGGCGGGAGAGGGGCGTTTTCGCCCTCCCCAGGCTCCAGAGGCTTTCCTGGAGCCTCCAGGAGGGCGAAAACAGCCTCCCCTGGACATCAGATGCCCTCCGGAGGCCGGAAACAGGTCAATTTCTGGACTTCCAGTACTTCCAGAAGGGCCGTTTTTCGCCCTCCCAGAGCCTCCACGCACACCCTGCACTTACGTGGCAGCCAAAACGGGTTGCGCAGAGACTCCTGGGAGGGGAGGGGTCAGCCAGTCCTTGGAACAACTGGTTCGGCAAACTAGATTAAAATTAACATCTGGTCCACCTGAACCGGTCTGAACCGGCAGAATCCCACCCCTGGTCCCACCCAACCTCTCCAGATGTTGAAAAGTTCATTCAATTTTGGGGTTCACACTCACCCCTCAACACTGGAAATGAACAGAATTATGATTTCTTAAGAATATCAGAACTTCATTCTTTTTCACTAAGGGGCAACTGTAAATAAATGCACAATAAATAAATGGATTATTGACCGTTCTGTCAATAACTAGCAAATGCATTCTATGATAGAGTTAGTCCTCGATTTATGACTGTAATTGAGTCCACAATTCCATGGATATAAATTGTGGCAGTCGTTAAGCAGATTGCCACCTGTCTGATTTTATGACCTTTTTTGCTCTGGTCCTTAAGCAAATCCATTTTCCTCAAAGGGAGTTTTTGCCCCTTGGAAATAAATGGGGGAAGTTGGCAAAACACAACAGAACGTGTGGTCACAACTGCAGGACGCTGCAAATGGTCGTATAAGTTAGCCAGTTGCCAAGCATCCAAAATGCAATAAGTGACTCGCCATTGGAATTCCAGAACCGGATCATAAGTTCAGGCAGTCCTCAACTTACAACAGTTCATTCAGTGACGGTTCAAAGTTACATGGCATTCAAAAAAGGGACTTACGACCATTTTTTCACATTTACGATTGTTACAGCATCATATTTATGACGGTTGCAGTGTCCTGGGGTCATGTGATCCACTTTTGTGACCTTCTGATAAGCAGAGTCCATGGGGAAGCCAATCTCACTTAACCACCATGTTACTAACTTAACAACTGCAGAGATTCACTTAACAACAGTGGAAAGAAAGATTGTAAAACTGGGTAGAACTCATTTAACAACTGTCTTGCTTAGCAACATAAATTTTGGGTTTAAATTATGGTCGTAATTTGAGGACTACCTGTAACTCTGGAGATGTCCATCGTACAAATGGTCACTAAGCAACTGGTCATTAAGCGAGGACTACCTGTACCATTGAAGGGAATGCAGTAAATATCTTGTGCAAGCTTCATGTTCTTTTTTTTTAAGTTACAAAAAAGTTGCTTTTTTCCCACAAACGTGAAAGGCTTTCCCTTAAACACAGATAGTCCTCGACTTACAACAGTTTGTTTAGTGACCGTTCAAAATTACAACGGCAGTGGGAAAAATGACTTATATGACCATTTTTCACACTTATGACCTTTGCAGCATCCACATGGTCACGTGTTTTACATTTGGATTCCTGACAACTGCCCCATATTTATGACGGTTGCAGTGTCCCGGGGTCATGTGACCGTCTTTTGCGACTTTCTGGCAAGCAAAGTCAACGGGGAAGCAGAGGTGGGTTCCACTTACCCCCCCTACCGGTTCGGGATTACGCCGGAAGTACGTTGTTCCTGGCTTAAAATAGTCTGTCCATGCGCAGGAGGCTTTGCACATGCACAGAGAGTTATTTTCAAGTAAATTTTGCTCCCGTGGACGGATTTCAAGCCGGAGGACTAGTTCAGGGGCGTGTCCAGCTGGTCATCGCTGCCGGTTTGGCGAGCAGGAGGAAATTTCCGCTACCTGTTCTAGCAGACTGGTTCGAACCGGCAGGAACCCACCTCTGCGGGGAAGCCA
>JANHFT010005194.1:42247-58238 GCA_032467955.1 Pseudoxenodon macrops | reverse complement strand
GCCCGAAAACAGGCTAGCGACGCATGCGCAGTGCCAGAAACTCAGTTTCTGCGCATGCGCATAAGAAAAAAAATCCCCCGGAAAAAAAAATTCAAAAAAAAAACAACCCAAAAAAGATGTCGCCGCCCACGGAGCAATAGAACCAGCTCCATGACATCACCAGCAGCCTACTACCTACTCGGTAGAACCGGTCCAAACCAGTAGGAACCCACCTCTGGGAGGCACCTTTCTCAAGGACTGCACAGAAACTCTGAAAGTCCCTGATTTAAAAAAAAACAGATTGGCCTTCCTCTGTAAAGATGTTCATACAATAACATTTTATTTACAGATTCTACCAGTTATTTTTGCTTGCTCTTGTTAGATAATTTTGTAGCTGATTTTAGACTTTTACTGTTAGCCAATCTGAGTGATATTTACAATGGGGGGAGGGGAGAAGGTTTACACATGTATTATAATAACATAGTTTTGTATTTAAATAGAATAAAAATGCAATTTGTTTTACAACTTTGTCCATGACACTTCAAAGGTTCTCACTGAAGCAATGGAGGTGTTCTTATTAATATGCTATACAGTACCTATTGATGTCTGATATTTTACAATACAATATTGACAATGAGACTTTTAGTGTGCAATGATAAACTATTTCTTAAAGTTTCAAATTTTCACCAAATGCTTCCAAGTCATGTTACAAATTTGCCTTAACTGTAGACAATAGAGCCCATGGGCAATCAAATATTGATTGAAGCCTATGTATCTTCCTATCCTACTTTTCTCCTGTTTCCTCTAATACAAACTGGAGACATTTCCTGCCCTTTTTTAGAAAAGTTACTCAAAAGTGTATGAATAGACTGAGGGTTCTCATATTACAATACATCACTCATACAATATCACTTTCAACGGAAAAACCTCAACAATAGAGTCTTTAAGAAAAATTATAAGAAAAATTACCTATTATTTCTTTATAGGTTTTACCTCTCTATGTTTATTTTGTTTTTTTGTTCAGACATCTGACATCTGAACATACATCTCGTGTTCCCCATTTCTCATGCACATCACTGTACCTGCTGCGGTCGGTCTAATCGCATGCGCTTTGCAGCATTCCTGCTTTCACTTTCACAGGCGGAAGCTAGGATACTCTCAGCTACTGCAGAAGTAAGATGTGAGGGAATGGGTCTTGACTATGGAAAAGAAAGAGAGAGAAAATATAAAAAGATTATTCATAATAATGTGGACAAGCAGTCAATAGGCAACTACTTAATTTATTTCAACCAAAAGTAGAAATAAGGACTATCAAAACTGAAAAGTGAAAATTGGAGGTTACACCTGCAGTTCATTCACAGATCCTCAGATATGAGATTCTCCTTGCATATTTCGATGTGGCCTCTCATACATAACTATGAGGACAATGCAGTTTGAAGAGGCGTCTGTGATATATCAACATTTTGTCAACACTGGTGAAATAGTGGCTAAAATATTGATTTTTGAATTCAAAACTCCCTAGTTTCTTACCCTGGCCATTAATGGAATGACACTCCCTCCCAACTCCACTAATTCAGTGCAATACATAGATAATAATGCTGAGTGTTGTAAGGATTACAATTAGATAATGAGTACAAAGGGCTTAAAACAAGTGTGTTATACCAATATTAAGTAATCAATAAGTATTACTGAAATATAACTTAAGGTTCAATTAATAATACTACAATAATATATGTTTTATGTCCTTATGATTTTCTCTTTAACTAGTTTTGCAAATGAAAATATTCAAAATATAGGACAGCCGCAATCTTTAAGCAATTTAATTTTGTTGAAGAAATATATAAAAACTGTATACAGATTTAACCAATGGGTTGTAAGCTTTCTTTAAAGAATAATAAAAATGTGTTTGTAATACTTTTTATTGCAATGACAAACTGTAATCCTACTATAGTACATGTCTTAACCCTTTAAGTATTCAAAAGCTGTAAATTACTAGTTCCAACACAGATCAGAGTCATTAATATTTTTATAAAATCAAATATTAATGGAATACTATTTTCATCATTAATGAAATTCATTTATTTAAATTTATTTATTTTACTCATGTATTCATTTTCCAAAGGAGCACCCAATTACCTATACAAATAAAATATAGGTAATATTTTTGCCCCAAGGGTTAATTTGGAGTTGAGTGTCAGACACATAAACATGCACATATATCAAGAGAGTTGGTACTAGTACTGCTAAGTGACAGGCCTCATTCTCACCGTTCTAACAATCTTGCTACAGAAAAGTCAACATGCCACTCGAGTATTAAGTAAGAGTTATCTGTCATAGATATACTTTGCACATTGCAAGTGGCTACAGGGAAGCAATTATTTTAAGCAGAGTCAATGAGAATAGGAAAAAACCATGCTCTCACTGTTCTGTTCTCTACCAATACTGCCATTTATTTCCCATCATAAGTCCATTCTTCTCAGTATCTACGTGACTAAGGGAAATCAAATAGTATAAATCATCATGTTGGAGGAATTTTCTTTTTCTGTATAATAGATTTTCCTAATAGCTGCTAAATTCCTGGAGGGAATAACAGGGGCTACAGCTCCTGCAAGAGGAACTCAGTTGCCCATTCATAGAGATTGCATGCTTCAGAAAATAATGCAGATTCTGTTTCTATGCCGTTGGTTGTAGTTTATTGTTGCAAATGTGAACTATTCCATTCGTTTGACTACTGAATATATTGAAATTGGCAATTCAGTAATAAATTAATTTTAGTACTGAAATATAATAGATAAACAGGAAAAAGAAGACTGAAATTTAACAAATTAAAATGAAAGTCTAACTAACAGTGGATTTTATTAAAGAGTATTATATTTTCATATTTCCAAAATAAGAAATTAGTTTCATCCACATAAGGGATACCAGCCTTCCCTCTGGAATTAGTGGACTTAGAAATACTTACTTTGACTGGATTGGACTTTAAATTTTAAAATAATAGGATGCCTACTATAGACTCACTGGAGAAGAGCCTACTGCTGAGAAAGATTGAGGGCAAAGGAAGAAGGGGATGACAGAGAAAGAGGTGGCTGGATGGGGTCACTGAAGCAGTCAGTGTGATCTTAAATGGACTCTGGGGGGTGGTAGAGGACAGGAAGGCCTGGAGGAACGTTGTCCATGGGGTTGTGATGGGTCAGACACGACTTTGCAACTAACAACAACAGCAACTGTAGCAAATGCAGCAAATGAAACATAACATAAATGTATGGAAATACAATCCTCACATATTTAGGAATGAATTGTTTCATTCTTCTCCAAGATCATACTGTTCTAGGGATGGTTTGGCGGTTTCCAGAAATAAATGCTCTCAATTAGAGTAACCATCCCAGAAATTACCTATTTCTGTCATTAGGAATGCCATCTTGAACTTTTTTTTCTATTTCAGAGGAAAGTAACATACAAGATTTGGTACGATCTGGAGGAGAATGGATAATACTCTTGAGTTATTTGAAACTTTATCTTCCCCAGTCCAAGAAATATGCATAATCTTACATAAGAACTTTCTAATACATACACACTCAATTTATTTTATTATTTTTAAAGGTTTGTTGTTTAAAACTAGAGAAAGGCAGATGCTTTGTAATGGAAAAGTCCACTCTAATCTACAGGGGAAAGTCATTCAAGTGGACTCTTGAATGACTCTTACTTCACTTGAAAATATTCTACATATAAACACATGCACACACTCTCACTCATGCTCACATTCAGACACTTTTACATGTTTGCATAAGATTCAACATTTACAAAATATAGAGTATTGGAAAAGGTAGAGAAAACATACTATTCTGGAAATAGGGAGCTACAAAAAAGAAAAAAAATTATTTAGAAAAATAAAACTTTATTATCCTGTATTTTGTATCTTTCTAAAATAAAATAATTCACTTCCCTAAATTGCTATGATTATATAAACAGATAGGCCTTCACTAAACTTTACAGGTCATTCAGGTACTTATTGGATCATTTTCTTCCCATATAAGTCAGTACTGATCTTGATAGCTGAACTATCAGTGTCAGGGATAATAACCTTAACAAAGAAACTACAACCTTTTGAAAATTCAAGATTTGATTTTGCATTAAGATTTTTACTTTTGTGTTATTACTTTTGGCATTAAAGATTACAAGATTATGAATGTTTAGGGTGGAAATATTAATAAATTAACAATTTGAACAGGAAGGCTTGGAGGAACATTGTTCATGGGTTTGCGATGGGTTGGACACAACTTCGCAACTAACAACAAAAATGTTCATCACATTTATTACTACCTGATTTGAATAAAATCCATGTGCAAGCCATAAAATACTAGGAAGGCAAGCTTTCTTTCATACTTTGAATGACCTGTCCTGATAATTACTTAACCTCAAAATTTCTGATTTCTGTTAGATTAAACTAATTGAAATGTGTGATGACTTTTTAGCACTGCATATATCTGCACAAGTACAATATTCTATCAAAAATATTTTGAATGTTCAAAAATTGCATATATCATTGGACCAGTAATAATATCCAAAATCTTACACTGAGAAATCTATTACTTATACTCAAATGTAGAGATTTATGAACACACAGAGACATAAGCGTATAATATAATAATAATAATTTATTATATTATATTACTCATTATACAAATATATTATATACAAATGTAATAATTATGTAGAATATCTTTCCGAAATGTAAACAAAAGGGCAAATGTGCAGACTTAGCTTAGATTACAATAATTACATTTAAGGCAGTGATTGTTCCATGTCCAATACTTCTAAAACCAGGTTTAAAAATGAACTCTTATGTGTGCCATATTTTTACCTGAATGTACACAAAATAGGTAGATTTATAAAAAAAGCAAGTATATTTTCAAGTTAGAAGGCAAATATTGTTTATGTTCTATCAGTGCAGCCTTTTAAATAACATGTTTCTCTCATACATATATCTAAATGTGTTCTAAATATATGTCTTACTTTATTCTTTAGTATCAAACTGTTCAGTAATTCTGGTAGTGGGACATAGAGATGTTCATTTATATAGTTAAATTTCAAAAGTCTAAAAAAAGATATAATTAAATCATAATACCAGAACAGAATCAAAACTACTCACCAACATCCTGCTATAGAATTAAGACTGCAAAGTGTATCTTGCGAATAGTGGTGGCATGTATTTGAAATATTCATTACAAGAGACATGCAATTCAAATGAACATAATGTGCATATTTGAACAGTATTTTCATTACGAAATAAGAACAGCACTGCACTCTGTTGGATGTCCCGATATTGTTTTACTTTAATGCTGTCTCAGACCCTTAGCAAATTGACATATATTGTTGTTATCATTTTGATCCTTGCAACATTGCATTTGATAGCAATTTCAGGGTTTTTTAATTCATGTTGCACATGAATTAAGAAGAAGAAAACCGTCAGTAAGTAATTATTAGCAAAATGAAGGAGGGCAACCGCAGCTGAATATTTTGAAAAGAGACCTTTGGACAAAATTAGCCCCAGATAGCAGGTTTAGAGCATTTATCTATGTTCTACATGGTTATAAAGCAACAATAATTTTCCAATTTCCAGAAAAATTGTAATCACAGAATGAAAAGATGCAACAAATACTTTCTAGCTAATTAGAAACACACACACACACACACACACACACCAGCTGCATGAATGTAATAATATCAACTTGTGACCCAATTTATTCCTGTCACAGTAAAATGAGGAAGGTTCCATGCAAAGGTAAATACATACACAATTTGACAGGGGCAAAAGCTAAGCAATGCAACACATGTATCTCTTGAGATATATCTTTAGGATTTCCTAATCAATTTAGGTTATTTTTTCATGAGACAGGTTTTCATGCAAAGCTGATGTTTCATAAAAGAAGAGTGATGAGAAGAGAGATTTAGCAAACAGACACTATCAAAACTTAATGGAGAATATTGTGAAAGGAAGAAATGATTATTTTAACTCAGTTTTCAATTAATCAAAAACTAGCTATTCCTTGTAATCCTTTTAAATAAAATGAGATTTATTTTGAACTTTGGGTGTGAATTTCTATTTCTATGACATTTTGTTAATGTTTTTTTCATATTCTCATCATATGAATTAGGAAAGGAGTCCTAAAATATAAATTAAACCTGTTAATAGTAAGTGTGTTTCGTTCAGTATAAGAATATTAACACAATCATTACCACATTTCTGCCTTTGTGGGTTAAAAGTGTCAGTAGTCCTCATTCCAATCCTTTAATTTATATCTGCTGCAAATACTGTATATGCAAGATTATTCTCAGCCAGAAATACAGACATGTTACCAGCAAGTCATGACTGCTGAGTCAGATTAATCTTCCCTTCTGCTTTTTAAATTAGTGAGATGACATCTAGTCAGGCTTGACTCCTTGTGACTTCATAATAAATGTTCAGCATTTCAACCTTAACCTCATCTGTATTCTTCCAAGGATTTCCCCATGATTTATGTGATAACATCCACATACATCAGATAATGTATTAAGGGAAATAGAACTCTTCCACTTCTATTTCCCTCAACTGTGTGAAGCATTGTCATTTTTCTATACTCACACCAAATGTCCACATATATGCTCTTTTAATTTCTAATTGTCAGCCCAAGGGAGTTTTTATTTGTTCTTCTTGTATCCTGTGATATTCTTAGCAACCATATTTATGATTATCTTATTTCTCACTCTCTTTTTCAGGGCTTATACTTCATAGCTAATTACTTTTGAAAAGATGATTGCTTTAACTATTCAGATCTTTGTGGTCAAAGAAATATCCTTAATGATTTTATGTTAATTTGTCTTCCCGCCTCAGATTACTTTTCTCCTTATTTCTCCAGCACATTGTTAATCTTTATAATTTAACTAAAGAAAATGAAACCAGCTACCATTCTTACTTCCCTGTCAACTGTAAATTCCCTAGGTATGTTGGTTGACATTAACTTTGTCTTCTTAATATTTAATATTAACCCAGATTTTTCACTTTCTATTTTTACTCTCATAAAGAGCTCTTCTATTAAGGCTAATGAGTATGGCAGAACACCTGAGTTTTCTCCTGGGAAGAACAATAAATGAAACTGGAGAAACAGACTGATTCAGAATAAGATAGAAACAAGGATAAATATTGTTGTTATATCTGCTTATTTTATATAGCAGATACACTGTGTGAATGGCAGGATTAGAAAAAATTATAACTAGAAAAAAATGAAGCTGAAACATTTATAAAGTGTGTGTGTGTATGTGTGTGTATGCGTGCGTGCGCACACACACACACACACACACACACACACCATACTACTTTGTTAATTGAAAATAAAGACTTAGAAAAGTTTCACCAGAAGAGAGACTTACTTTTATTCCTTGCCCGGTCTCTCAAGTTAGCCAATTACCTAAAACCAAGTTAGGAAAGAAAATGTGTATATTCCTCCTAAATTTCCCCTCCAAACTTTAATTAATCCAACTTTAATTAATCCTCTGTATTCACTTCTTCACTGAGCTTGATCCCTAGACAATGGCAGTCTTATTTTCTTCCAGCTTCTGCAACAAACTCTGCTTGTTTAGCAGGAAGCAGTCATTTCTTGCAAAGAGCAACAATATCTTTCATCTGAGTTCTAATCAGGTTTGATGCTGTTTAGCTTTAGAGATCAACCTAGGTCAGGGCTGTCAAATTCCTAGCCCATGGGCCAGATACGTCATGAGCTGACCACGCCCACATCCGGTTTAGCGAAGGGGGAAAAAGTCCCTATATGTTACGTGACTCTGCTGTGATGACCTGAGTTTGGCACCCCTGACCTAGGTGATAGGCATTCCTTTGCCAACTGCTATACCAACCTCCTTCAATCTATTCCCATCAAATTTGCCATGGAGATCTTCTTTCTTATTGCCAGATTCAATATGTTCTATCTCAAAACAATCTGGCACTTATAAAAAAATAAAACCTAACATCAAATCAGGCCTGTGCCATTCTTCTTATATTGGTCTAGCTTTTCTGTAAATATTATCTTCTCTGGGAAAAAGATGACATTTTAAATAAATAGATTTTAATGGACTTCATCTTGAAAACCTTTAATTTCTATTAATCTGGGTCTCTCGGGTCCCAGGTCAAGATCTTAATTACTACATTACATTGGAACTCCCTTGAGTGGGAGTGAAAAATAATTCCTTCTGGGATCCTCAAAATGGTCCAGTTTACTTGAAATGACATTATCATTACATTAAAGAAGACTGATGACAAATTGAGAAGATGATAAATGTGTGGTAGTGGAGAACATTTCCAGACCTTTGACATGACCCAGCATATGGACTAGTTTAAACTTTTCCAAACACATTTTGGTAGCCTGAAGAAATTTCCTCAAGAAGATAACACAATTTTTCTTGATGAAGCTCTATCCAATAAACTTTCTTCCTAGTTTCTATCTGGCATTTAAGGAATATGGAACTCAATGCACAATAAGATTTGGAGGTCTTCCCTCTTCACACAGCCCTAAATTAACACTGTAGATGGATTCCTGCAATCTGAGATGAAGAAGGATAGAGGAACACTGCAGTTTGAAGAAATAGTAATCTGCACTGACATGATAATTTGGGGGGGGGGAACCAGCATCACTCATCCTGCAATAAAATTCTGCTTAAGAAAACGATTCTACCAGCCCAATTATACCTATTGGCTAATACATAGCTGCTCTAACTTGCAGATGGGTATGCCCGCTCCAGATCTTCTTGGTGAAGTGAACACAAGACCTTCTTTGGGAGATGAAGTGGTTTGCTTTCAAATCCTCTTGTTACCCAAAGCTCACTTGTAATTATTCCCTGATGTGCAATCAAGCCATATAGTCTGGCACCTCCTTAAACTGGCTAAATTGTATGTTCTGTGGTTTTTCTCTCCTAATCTACCTTATCCCGCCTGTTGTTATTTTGTAGTTTTAGTAGTAAGTATAGATGACTTGAATCTTAATATTATTTGTTTAGGCATAAAACTTATGTTACAGAATAATGATCAGAACATGATAAAATTCTATATTAGAGATATTTGGAAAAATGTAGCTTTAAAAAAATGGAAATATTAAAAGAAAAATCTTAAGACTGGAAGGACCATTGTAAATGACCAAAAGTTGGACATTATGATGCTGTCTCACCTTACCACCAGATGCAGCTCATAATTTATAATTTTGTCTGCTATAAAGGTTCAATTATGCACCATTTAATTAGATTCAAAATGGACTCCCAAGAAGGGTATGTTACAAATTGCAATGTCCCCAAACACAATTTATCATTAAAACTTTGTGAAATTTAATCATTTCTAAGTGGCAGGACTGAGTAATAGCTTACTTAGGCTGCAATCCAATATTGAGTTTCCTAGGAATAAGATCCATTAAACTCCATGGAACTTTTCTAACCATGATAATGACAAAATATGTGTCATTATGTCAAGATGCAAAATCCGCCTTGCTGCATACAATTATAGAAGATGGAGTTTGTATTGCAATGTCAGAATGCTTGTTTTGCCATACCCTCGTCCAAATGTGCTCTCCCATAAAAGCCTATGTATGGGACTTGGTTTGAAGAGACTAGCATAGATTAAATTGCTATAAGTATTAGAATGATAATGAAAAAGGGAATCAATATCAGTCCAGCAACTCTCAGTGAACTGAATTGATGGGGGCAGTAAATATATCCCATTTGGAAGTGTAGTACAGTATTATTTGGGATACTTTGAAGTACCATTCATTTAATCAATAAATCAGAATAAATCAGAATAAGGGATCTTGAAGGTCTTCTAGTCCAACCTGCTGCTCAAACAGGAGACCTTACTTCAGACAAGTGACTGTCCAGTCTCTTTTTTTAAATCTCCAGTCATGAAGAACCCACAACTTCTAAAGGCGAATTGTTCTGCTGATTAATTGTTCTCACTGTTAGGAATTTTCTCCCTAATTCCAGGTTGCTTCTCTCCTTGATTAGTTTCCATCCATTGTTTCTTGTCTTCCTTCTGGTGCTTTGGAAAATAAGCTGACCCCCTCTTCTTTGTGGTAGCCCTTCAAATACTGGAATACTGCTATCATGTCACCCCAGTCTTTCTTTCCTCTAGACTAGCCATACCTAGTTCCTGCAACTGTTCTTCATATGTTTCAGTCTCCAGACCTTTAATCATCTTATTTGCACTTTTTTTCAGTTTCAACCTCTTTTTTGTAATGTGGTAATCAAAACTGGATGCAGTATTCCAGTTATGGCCTTACTTAGATTTTATAAAATGGTAATAATACTTCACATGATTTTGATTCTATGCCTCTGTTTATACAACCAAGGCTTGTATTAACTTTTTTGGCTGCTGCTGCATACTGCTGGCTCATATTTAACTGATTGTCCACTAGCACTCCACGGTCCCTCTCACGGTTACTATTTTTGACACAGGTTTTGCCTAATCTCTACTTATACTTTTGGTTTTTCATGCCTAAGTATAAAACCTTGCTTTTCTCTACATTAAATTTCATTTTATTGGATTTGTTGTTCAAGTCTGTCAAGATCTGTTTGGATCCTGAGCTTGTCTTATGGGCTGTTGACTATTCCTGCTAGCTTAGTGTCCTCTGCAAATTTGATTAGTTTCCCTTCTACTCCCTTATCTAAGTCATTTATGAAGATATTGAAGAGTACTGGGCCTAAGACAGAACCTTGTGCTTACTTCCCTCCATGTAGATGTAGTACCATTAAGGACGATTCATTGAGTATGGTTTGTCAGTCAGTTACAAATACATCTGGTGGTGATGTTATCTATCCCACATTTTTCTCGCTTACCTAGAAGAAGATTGTGGTCTACTTGGTTGAATGCCTTACTGAAATCTAAGTATACTATGTCCATAGCATTTCGATGGTCTACTATTTCAAAGAATGAAATAAGATTGTTTTGGTATGATCTGTTTGTAACAAACCCATGCTGGCTTCCAGTTATAACAGAATTTAAGCAGAGACCATTTAACTATATTTAATTATCTAACTGGGCATGTTATCAAATGGTTAAGTAGCAAAGCCATAATTTTGGTTTATAAAAAAACTATCTTTAAAATCTTTATTCTGAGCATTAAGGCTAGAAACCACTCACCTGTGATTTGTTTAAACTTACTGTATTGTCTGCAGTGAAGTACACTGCAGACAATGAATTAAATTTCAATTACAGTTGAAAAAACAGACAATAAGTTAAATTTAAACTTCAATTAAAAAAAAAACCTGAATATCACTCAAGCGTACAACAAACCCAAACTGGCAGTTTTCTAACTACACCATTTAGTGAGCAAATCAATGAAACATAAAGAAGATTTATTGATAAGCTATGATTATGGATGACTGCATCATTTGAATTGGTCTGTTGATTTGAACATAACTTTAAAAATAATTTTGGTTGCTCTCTTTAGTCTATGCTTCAGAGATTAAAAGTCTCAGTAATTGACAAATATGATGACCGCCAGTTCAGCTAAACAAATTCTCCTCATTATATGAAGTTGAGTAATTAAGTTAACAAGTATGTTTACAATAATTGGAACATAAAAATGATTTCTTTACATCCCGTCTTTCTTCCAGGAGCTCTAGACAATATATATAGTGCCCAATTTTTTACTTTTTCCACATAATCCTTATGTGATATGTATGCTTGAGAGCGAAAAAAAGGCTTAAAGTCATCCAGGGAGCTTCTGTGGCTAAAGGTGTATTTGAATCAGGGTCCTCCTGCTTCTAGTTCAGTTCTTTAACTACTGCACCACATCAGCACCAGGTAAAATTTATCCATTGAACCCTACCAAGTCTTGTATTTGTGTTATCTGGTAGCACCAGGCTGGATTTTTAAAAAAAATCATGGTTAACAATGGAATTGTATGCTTAAAATGTGTAATAAAAATATCTATAGGAAATAATTTAAACTGATGACAAATTTCCATCCACATTGCCATAGTCATATTTTCAAAACAAAGCTTTTAAAAGACAGGCATCTATCTACAATAATTAAGACCAGTGGTGGGATTCAAATAATTTAACAGCCGGTTCTCTGCCCTAATGATTTATTCCAACAACCAATTCAAACTGCTCAGAAAGTTAACAACCGGTTCTCCCGAACTGGCTGAATCCCACCACTGGATAAGACCCTTTAGTCACTATTAATCATTTATTCTCTGTATTATCTTCTGTAAAGGAAGCTAGATATAGCTAGTTTCAGACTAGAGTGATACGGAAGAAAGGATGTAGAGAATTTACAGGGAGAAAAATCCATTGGCTCCTTCACTCAGGTGTGGTAAGACCATTTGCATATTATTTTCTCCATTGATGACAGAAGGAAACTTACATTTTCCTTGTAAACAATAGACCTGAAAATTTTCGTGTTGTGCTTTCAGGCTATCTATCAAGTTTGATACTTTCATTGTCTAGGCTATCTAACTCTTAGAAGCATAACTTCATTTACCTATTTATTTTTATGTAAGAATGTCTGCATCTTCCTATACAGTCAGTATGGCTTGCAATAATTATGGCTATGCAACACTTTTGAGACCACGTATTCGTAGAACATGAAACAAGTTACATAAAATTTGTCCAAAGAAGACAGGAAAGTTACCAAAATCAGACAATTGTACAAATATTTTTATTCTATTAAATAACTTAGTCAAATAAAATAAATGTGAAAGTACAATACTATATTTACTAAATGCATTTGCCATTATTTCAAATTACTATATATCTCAACATATATATTTTTCATATTTTGGCATGTGAACTGAACATATACTTTTTCATCACCCTTAATATCTTGTTTATAACTAGCCATTACTTTTTGTGAAAAGCTGTACAAATGTACGAAATGTGTATAATGATACAAATGCAATTGGTTATAGTAATATTTTCTTTTATTTCTTTTCCTAAGCTAGTAATTTTAGCAGATGTGTTCCTTTATTTTGAACATAGTCATCTGAAGTTCTGAAACAGAGAGAAAAGGAAGGAAGGAAGGAAGGAAGGAAGGAAGGAAGTTTCATGTATTTCTTAAAACTGCATTTGAAATAAAAATGGTATTAAAAAAAGGAGGGAAGGGAAGAGTTTGGAGTTTGAATTTTTGATATTTTTATAGAAATGCTAACAATAATAATAATTTGAATTAGGGATTTTCTTTTTCCTTGTATGTCATATAAGATGTGTTTTAGTATTTGATTTCAGTGAGACATTTAAATAAAAGCATAGTTTCATTTAGAGCCACTATGCAACATTCATTTATATTTTATATATCTCTTTCTCCAAGAAATCTGATAGATTGAAAAAGGCTCTGTATTTTATTTAAACTCAATAAATTTGTATGTATAGTTTAAAATATGTTTTATCTATATGTTAAAAATCACAACACCTTAAAGGGTTGTACTTGCTTCAACATGAAGCACAGTAGCTCTGTACTATTTATTACAGCATATGCTTCAGTCACACTAAAAACTTTGTTTTAATATATTAAACCAGCAGCATCTTTTTTCAGGCCACACAGAATCCTAAGAAAATTATGTGCACCTTAATGAGAATTATTGTGCTCATACAAGGTTCAAAAACTTCTTCCAAATGATTTTTGAAGCAGGACAACCTTAAAGGACAATCGGTAATTAAACATAGGCATGTATATGCATACTAAATTGCAAATATGCAATTAATTTAAGAAACAGATTACCTATGCATTCTGTCATATAAATTTTAGAATAAATAAACAATAAAAAGATGAAGGAAACTTGTTTCTGTGTGTTTCTTCCTTTACATCTTGTGGTGGTCCTCCAGTGATAAATTTATATTAGACTCCATGTTGATAAATTTATATTAGACATAAATGTGTGCTTTATTTGGCAAAACATTTCAAGTGCATTGTACAAAGGAAAGGGGATGAAAGGAGGAGAATAACCTCTGACCTGACAGTACCAAAAATACAAATAAAAAGAGACACTAAGATGGAAACAAAATAGTGTCATGGATTTACATATGGGGGTTTTGATGAAAACTAGGGCTGGGTTTTAAATCAAAACTCACCATCTCAAAACCACTCCTTTTCATCCGCCTGCAGGACTTGAGGTAAGTACGTATACGCTTTCTGGCACGCTCTTGATATTCAGGGAATTGTCGCCTGCATGAGTCAATGATAGCCTGGATCTTTTCTTTGGGCTGCTTAGAGATTGGGACCATTCGGTCCAAGTTTTCATCTACAAACAGCCTGACAAACATCTGTTGGTAAGAGGGAGACAGAGGAGAAGGATTTGGAGGGGTACTGGTTTCTAAGCTTCCTGTCTCAGTTACAGATAGGAAGACTGCTTTTTTTATTTAATTCAAAAAAAAAACCACAGTGAAGAGCTTTGTGATGGAAAGCCAGAAATGTTAAGCAATCAAGGATTTTATTTAAGGGCTGACAAAAGACAAGAAAAGATTAGATTATAGTGTATAGAAATCATGAGGAAAATAAAACATAGATTGTAAAAAAATAAGCACCATTTCATGTCTCTAATTAACAATGTGCTAGGATTGCTTTATTGGTCTGTAGAACCCTTATCTCTTATTCTTCCCCTGTTGTGAACATTTTATTGTGTGTGTGTATTGTCATGAAAAATTATATAAAATTTGAAAAATAATAGAAAATAGCTGACCAGTGGAATCAACAATCTACAAGCTCCCTTCCCACTGCCATCGTTTACTGGACACACATACACACACACACATACACACATACACGTGCACAATACACAGCTGAAATTTCTCCTTTAGATGATGATTAAATAACTAAATTAGATGAACTTGGCATCTCTTTGAAAAATCCTATCTAAGTACAATCCTATACATGTCTGTTCAGAAGTAAGTTCCATTCAGTTCAGTGGGGCTTACTCCCAGGCAAGTGGGTATAGGATTGCAGCCTTTATGTGTCATCAGTAAAAAAGGGAGAAATTCCCTTGCATATATATATATATATATATTTAAAAATACACCTCTTTAATTCTCACATTAACCCATAAACATATGCCCCAAATCATAGATAAATAACTAAATAATATTCCAAAGAACACAAGAAGAATATAACTCACATTAAAAGCTTTCAGGCGCTCAGCTTCAACCCCATCAGATTCATTGACTTTCTCAGTATCTTCGTGATCATCATGGTCATCATCATCTTCTTCTCCCCGATTCAGGGAGAGGTCTTCAGCACCTCTGTCCATGTTTTCATTTTTGCCAGAATCATAACTTGAATAACTATGGGCAGGTGACTAGAATGAAAGAAGTTTCGTTTTAAGAAACCTGATTGAGGAAAGTTGCTTTGCCTTGCTTTGGAAGGGAAGGAGGAGAAAGAGGAATAAATTCATAGATTATATTTTTCTTAATGCTACAGGATCCAATCTGGGTCGGTCACCAGGACCAGAGATTTAGTCTTCCAAGATTTTGGACCCGCACTGGAGCCCATCCTTAGAGAACTTCTCTTTGCCACAATGTGCACTGTTTTTCTTAATCTTCAATAAATACACACACAATTTAACATGCACATAACTCACATTTATAAATGCATAAATTACTCATTGCATTAACTTTATAAGACATGAACAAGCCAAGTGACTTTACTGGACATAAAGCTAAATTGAATGTGTAAGAATTAATAGAATGCTCTTGTTCTACCATTGAATCAAATCCAAACTGAGGCAAATTACTAACCACCTTTAATAATTGAGAAAGCTTCTATTCTTATAATAGATTTTTACTACATATAACTAATCTTGCCTCAAAAATATGTGCAAATAATATATGTCTGTTCTGTGCATAATTTACAGTTTAGATGTATTACAGTTTAGATATAGACATTTAAGAATTGTACTGTATTATAAGAAGCAACTTTCCATTTTCAGTTAGCTTTCCCTTTGTTTCCCCCTTTTTTCCTATATAATAGGAAAATTCTCTCTCTTATCCATAGAATTTCACTAGATTA
>JANHFT010005191.1:51022-67223 GCA_032467955.1 Pseudoxenodon macrops | reverse complement strand
AAGTTTCTCCTCTCGGAGGATCAAAACAAGGGCCGTGACGTTGCTTGTAACTGAGATCCGCACCGAAACGGGTGCTGGAAATTATGCTGTGGTTTTAAAATCTCTTAAGAAAAGGCTACTATTAGGTCGGAGCCAGAGGAGGATGGGCGCGTGCGAGGGGAAAAAAATAAGGCAGTTGGGCATTGGGGGAACGGAAACAAGCTTGTTTGGCTAATTATTAACTTTTACATGAGGCTTTACTTGCAATTATTTTCTTGGCAATTATTTTCTTATGAGGTAGATCAGTTTTATTTTTCCTGCTGCGCAATTGGAAGGGAGAGAATTGGAAGGGAGAGCAGGAGTAGCCAACGTTTTTATTTCACAAGTATTCATTCAGTTAAGGGTTTTTTTCCTCACCAAAATCTGTGATTTTGATTATCAAGAATGCCTTGGATTGCATGTGTCACATTTCAGTTTTCTGGATGGCCTAAAAAAAAACAATTTCTTTTTATGTGGCCGCATTGCCCTGTTGTGAGATGTGGAAAAGGGCCCACTGGTTTTAAAGTACTTTACTTTCTAATAATCAGGATGGTTTGAGACTGTGCTATATCAAATTTCAGACCTTCAATCCTAGAAAGCATGGCTTAAAACTTTTTGTGTATAACTTTATTCTGTCTCTCTTCTTTTAGTCATGTTTACAAAGTAAAATCTAAATTTGTCATTTGGGTCTTTATTACTACAATATGTAGTGCTTATTGACCTGATCAACTAAGTTTTGAAATTAATGTCAAATTAAGTTAGGTTTTTCAGTAAATGCTTCTTGTTTGCTGGCTTTGATTTCAAATTCAACTAAATGATAAGATGTTATCTTAAACCCAAATATTCAAAGTCCTATGTGAGATTTATATACTGCAGTGCAAAATTGTTATAGATCCTGACTCCCTACTTTGATTCCAAAAACAACAACATATTATAACTAAGGAGAAATTTCCTGACAGAACAATTAATCAGTGGAACAACTTGCGTCCAGAAGTTGTAAATGCTCCAACACTGGAACTTTTTAAGAAGATGTTGGATAATCATTTGTCTGAAGTGGTGTAGGGTTTACTGCCTAAGCAGGGGGTTGGACTAGAAGACCTCCAAGGTCCCTCCCAACTCTGTTATCATATTATATTATTATATTATTCACCAACACATTTCTTTGTGCTTTTCAAACTTCTTGCCCTACTCAGTCTTCATTTTTTGTTTTTTTGCCTTTCTGGATGAGAAGGATACTCCTTCTCTCAAACATAATCTGCTTTTGCTAAAATGCCTCTGGACTCCATATAGAGCCTCCACATATACTGTTTTTTGAAACTAATAATATACATCATCTTATATGAAATAAAATGATTAGTGCAATCCAGGGCTTTGCTTGCCTTCCCATAATGGGTATTTGACCCTTACCACTAGTCAACCACTTTGTGAATGTACCCACAATGGACACTCAAAATCTGAATCTTTCTCACTCTCACAGAGAGGCTGGAAATCCCTGATTTAGAAAACAGTGACTTGCTCTGTGCCAGCATTTGTTGGTGTTTGTGAATTGTTAAAAGCATTATTGCAGTTATTTTAACTACACTTAAATGAGTTGTTTCTAAAGTGAACATATGTTCATATTTTTGACAGATGCTTTCTTTACCTGTCGAAAGAACACACTTCTGCCAAAGAGCACATCTATAGACGGCCTTTCTGCTCCAATCGGTGGGAAGCCAAACTTGGAGGAGAAGCAAGCCCTGCTGCAGCAGTGGCTGGAGAAGGGGGCTGGTGGGGGTTGCACTAATGAGAGGGCTTCAGAATTGGACCAAGTATCAGCCATTTCGGCTGTGGAGTGGCAAGAAGGCCCAAAGCTACTGATGACAAGCTTAAGCAATTTGATTGTCTCACCGCAGTCTAATGGCCAAGGAGAGGAAGAGGAAGAGCAGCAGCAGCAGGAGCTGCTGCAAGGGGTCCCCGTTGAGGGATCTTCTGAGCTACAGGAATTTGTAGAACCTACTCTGGCAAACTCACCAACAGAGGGAAAAGAGGATGTGGAAGTCACTGCTCCATGGGCAGCAATACGGACAGAGGGTGATCCTCCAGATGTGGACGCTTCTGTGTCGTCCACAGAAGTGTGGATTGAAGATCCTGCTGTGTTAGCCTGGAGTCCTGCCCAGGAGAATGACGTGATACCAGCTGATGCAGTAATGTGGCCTTTTGCAGATGCAGGTCAATTTCAGCCACTCCCCCTAGAGATACCTTATCATGGTGAGTACTAAGGCGTTTCATTGCATGACTTTGACCTTACTGGATAAGGGCGGAGTTACTGTTACAATATGACTTGATGCTTTCTACAGTGTGTGAATATTAGTTATGTTAGATATTGTGGAAACACCTCTCAGTCTTACCTTTCTTTGAAATCCTTCAAGGTATCTGCTGAATGTTTTAAATTCCTTTCATGGTTAAAGATATTACACACTGTGAGTGGTAATAAGGAGAAAAATGTGTAAAAAATAGTACAAATATACAAATAATGCATACTAATTTAATATACTGCATTACTTTTGTTCAAGAAGAATATACTCGGTTACAATGTATAGGCAGGAACTTTTCAAATACTTGCCTTCAGACTGGAATGGCAAAAGTAACATTTTTGGGGAGTACAGTCACCCTTATAGAATAAATTTCCAGAATTTATTTCAGAGAGGTATCCAGAGGCTACTTTGTTATTTCTAAAATATATTGCCCAAATGCTCGCTTCTGAATATTTTTAATTTTGGAATAAAAGCTGGTAGTCTGTCACGCTAAAAATGTGGTTGTGAATTATAACATATTTGTTTGCAGAGTGCTGTTGTGTTAGTAAAGGAAAACTCTCTTATCCTCTGGAAGAAACAGAATTACTCAGTTAAAATTTATTTAGGTTGAATACAGAAGTAGCCTTAATGTTATGTCTAGTTTTGCTCTGTAGGTCAAATTAGGAGATGTAACATCAGAACATTGTACTGCATTTAACTTAAAAAAAAAGCTTTTTAAATGAAATAATTATAAGAGATTGACACTGTTGTCTTGAAAAATGAAAGTTTATACCTCTCCCCTCAGGTTTTCATGGCTCACGGCACATGAGCTAGGACAGTGATGGCTAACCTTTTTTTCCTCAGGTGCCAAAAAAGTGTGCATGTGTGCAATAGTGTATGCGTGCGTGCCGCCCCCTAATGCAATGCTGCCCCGCAGGGTCCTCCCCCCAACATGCACAGGTGACCTCCCCCCCCCCCGTAGCCGGGGGAGGGGAGAAATCCCTGATCTCCCCAATTTCTTTCCCCTGCGCATGCTAGTTTCTTCCTGGATTCTTTTGTGCCTTCTCCGATCTCCCTAATTTCTTTCCCCTGCACAGCATGTGGAAATGTCCTGCCCCCGCGTATGCAGAGACCCAAAGACCAGCTGGCCGGCGGGAAGCGTGCACGTATGCGCAGTGGAGCTGGGCTGGGTGATGGCTGGCGTGCCAGGAGAAAGGGCTGTGCGTGCCATAGGTTCGCCATCACGGAGCTAGGACATCATGTGTACCTTTACAAATTTATCATACAATTGCAGCAGTAGTGGGTTGCTGCCTGTTCGGACCGGTTCACTAGAACCAGTAGCAGAAATTTCCCCCCGCTCACCGAACCAGGAGCGACGGCCAGCTGGACACCCCCCCAAACCGGTCCTCTGGCTTGAAATCAGTCCTCTGGAGCTCAATTTACTTGAAAATAACCCTCTGCACATGTGCAAAGCCTCCTGTGCATGTGCAGACAACTTTAACATGGGAGCGATGGGGGTGCACGTGAGTGATGGGGGGGTGCAAAACACGCGCTTCCAGCAGGACCCCGAACCAGTAAGGAAGGTAAGAGGAACCCACCCCTGAAATGCAGTATGCAAGCTATTTATGGCTGGAACAAACAAAAAATATAGCCATAAATACACTCAGTGAAAATCCTAGCTGTAATTTTATTTATTTATGAATGTATTTTATCAATTTTATGCCCCTTCCCCATCTGACAACAACTCTGGATGGCTAACAGAATTGTAGTCTTTATCATGCATTCAGGTGATATTCTAACTCAAAACAAGTCGGAGGCACATGAGTTGCTCAGGATGAAAAGTCAAAGGACGCATTTGTATTAAACTAGCCTTTATGACTTAGTAATTTACATTATAGCACAGGCTCAGGTTCTAGTTAAAGTTAATCCTTCCTCAAATTGTTTTTTGCTCTGAAGGACAACAGGGTTTCAACCACAAACAGTCATTTCCAGCATAGAGCCAAACTATGTCTTGCACTTTTTGCTTTTGTACAGAGATTTTGTGGAGAGACTGGGAAGATATCTCTGCCAGCAACCCAGAGCCGAACACAGAGAGTGAGTCTCTGTTTGAATTCAGAGTAATGTCTTACAACATTCTGGCCCAGGACCTGATTGAGCAGTGCCCGCATCTTTACATGCATTGCCATCCAGATACCCTAAGCTGGAGCTATCGTCTTGCAAATCTCTTACAGGAGATCCAGCACTGGGATCCTGATGTGAGTATCACTTGGCAGCTTTGCTATATTTGAGTATACAGGTGGTCCTCAGGTTATAACAACAATTGGAATCAGGATTGCTGCCACTAAGTGATGCGGTCGTAAAGCATGATGTCACATGATTGCATTACTTAGCAATAACAATCCCAGCAGTGCCAGTTGCTGTTGCAATCCCAAGGCACACAGGTGATTAAGCAGGAGGCACAAGAGTCCCAGGTGCATGGGTGCCACAGGGAGATCAGGTAGGCCATGGGACATGCAGGGTAGGCTGTATACAAGTTGAAGAAAGCCGGAGGGGATGGACAGTGTGGCCCAGTGTGAGACAAGATGGCCAGGGGATGGATGGCATGGCAAGTTGCGAGTGCAGGAAGGCTGGGATGGCGCAGCAGGACACAAATGCAGCAGGGCGCAAGCATAGGAATGTTGGTAGGACTTACCAGAGTGACTTGCAACCTTCCTTGCAGGCTTCCCCATTGATTTTACTTGTGGGAAGCTGGCAGAGATGGTCACAAAGGGCAATCACATGATCGCAGGACACTGCAGCTATCATAAGTGCCAAATACCCAAATTCCGATGATGTGACCATGCGGATATTATGATGGCTGGAACTTGGAGGCTCGCCCATTCAGTGCTGCCTCCACTTTGAACGGTCACAGAATAAGTGTCGGCATGTGAGGACTACCTGCATTTATTTACATTGATACTAAGAGGAAGCAGAGGAAATGCAAGGCCCATTATGCCTTGCCTTATAATGAAGCTTCAGATTATTCCTCACTCACAGTCTGTGTTTCACCTGTCTTTAAGCCTAACTTTTCTGAATAATTAGGAGTCACCTTTTGAGGGTGAGAGAACTGTTTAGCCTTTGAGCTATTACCATTCTGTCAGCTTTACCAGGTAGATGGAAAACACAACTAGATAAACTAATTCTACTGTATTGTAAAGCTACAATAAAAGAACCATAAAAGTCTGAAAGTAAATTTCTCCCACTGTCATCTTTACAGCCTGATATCTTAGGGAAGGTCCCTTCTAAGCCTCTTGCTCCATTCACTATGCACCTCTGGACTGGGCTGTGTCTTATCTGACAGTTTCTTAGCCAGCACCTCTTCACCATGCCACCCATTCCCACGTACCTTTACATATTCATAATTGTGACCATGTCTGTTGAATCTCATGCTTCTTTAACGCTTTTCTCTTTCTCTGTTTTTCACTTGAACATGCAATTGTGTACAATTTCAAAATCTTCTAGGTAGGTGGTCCTCCCTTAACAACCCCTTGTTTAACTACCATTCAGATTCGTAACAGTGCTGAACAAGTTGGTACTTATGACTGGCCCTTGAAGTTCTGGCCATCCTCGCTATTGTGTGATTGCCATTTGTGACCTCCTTACTGGCTTCTGACATACAAAGTCAGTGGGGAAGCTAATAATAAGTTGCAAAGGGTGACCCCACGACATCCTTACTTAACGTCAGTTTGGGATTCCCTCAACAACAGCAACCGGAAGGATTTCCATTACTAAATGGTGCAGTCAAGTGGCATCTTGCTTTTCAACCTCAACGCTTTCCTTCAATTTTTATTTTGTTTATTTATTTATTTGGTCAAGCGTGTATATGATTACAGACAAAGAATAAACATGATTCTGAATATATAACATGTACAAGCATGGTTATGAGTACATGATACTTTCCAATTCCAGTCCCAATTCTCATGGTTAACCAAGGACTGCTTGTATTTTTCCTTCTATGACAAATGTAATTAGTGAGGATAATAAAATTGGGAGAAGTGAAATGTATGTAGTGTAAAATAATATATACTTTTTTGCCTTAGAAAGTGATGACATAACTTATTATAGTTGTTTTCTTCTAGATTCTCTGCCTCCAAGAAGTTCAAGAGAATCATTATTGGGAGCAGTTGGAGCCAACACTGATGATGATGGGTAAAACTTCCTTCTGATAGTGAGCTCAAGAATATGCTTCTTGATGCTCCACCCAGGATCAGTAGAAATGCCTCTTACTCAGTATTTAACAGCCATCGATGTTTTGGGATGATTGGCTTTACTTTGATAGCAGACATGGTTTGGGGAAGCTTGGGGGCTACATGGCTGCCTTTGAAGCTCCAGTGCATATCAGGCTTTGGATGGGAGGGTGTCCTGAGCTTTGTTTGGCTTCTCCTTTCCCATTCGTTACTTTCTGAATTGAGTTGAGCCAAGATGAGCAGTGTCTTCTTCATCTCAAAGATCAAACTAGACATAAGAGGCATATGTAACAAGAAGCTTTTGTCATTTGGCCAGGCTTTACCTGTATCTACAAGCGGCGAACAGGAAGAAAGACAGATGGTTGTGCAATCTGTTACAAGCAGAATAAGTTCCAACTGATCAGTGCTAGCCCCGTTGAATACTTCCGGCCCGGTTTGGATATCCTCAGCAGGGACAATGTGGGCCTGGTGCTACTGCTACAGCCCTTATTAACAGAAAACCTGGGAGACAAGGCAATCAGCCCTTTGTGTGTGTCAAACACTCATGTATTGTACAGTCCCCGTCGGGGAGACATCAAACTGGCCCAGATGGCTCTGCTCTTGGCAGAGATTGACAAAACCGCAAAACTGGCTGATGGCAGTTACTGCCCCGTCATCTTATGTGGGGACCTGAACTCTGTGCCTGACTCCCCGCTATATAAGTTCATCCGGAATGGCCAGTTGTACTATCATGGAATGCCAGCCTGGAAGGTAAGCGAAAGAAAGAGACCAGATAGCCTTGGTTTAGCTCTTAAAATAGTTTTATGGTTTCCAGCACCTCCTGAGAATCCTACTTGCTTTTCTCTCCATCACCTTTTCAGGCTTAGTTCGTTTATTTAAAGTGACCTGGTTACTGTAGAGGCCATCTGTAATCATCTTGTGGCAGAAAGTGCTATTTTTCAATTAATAGCCAGCCAGATATTTAAATATTGGGATGCTGCTGTTGCAGAAATGGACTTTAAGTCTTATGCAGCCTCCCTCCCCCTTTTCTCAGTCCTCTTATGCCTACCAATACTACTGCTGGAAAGTGTGATAGAAGTATGGTAGAATATACACAAAGCATGTAGTGTAGTAGGGTGCAAGAAATATGTATGTATATATAAGTGTGTGTGTACATGTGTGTGTGTCTACACACACACACGTACACACACACATTTCTTGCATCTTACTACACTACTACATTAGCAGAAAACAGGAAGATTTGAACTCAGAATGTCTTGCTCAGCTAGATTTCCGAAGTCTTTATTTAGTCAGGAAGTTTGGGGGTAAGGGTGAGGAGTTCTTCCTATCTCTGTAGCAGTTTCTAATTTGCTTGTTAATGCAAATGCATCACTAGTATTCTTGCATTTATATTCTTAGATCAGTGTTTCTCAACCTTGGCAATTTTAAGATGTGTAGATTTCAACACCCAGAATTCCTAACTGAGTTGAAATCCACACAGTTATGGTTGACAAACACTGTTTAAGATTATGGGTTCTGGGTTTCTGATTTTCACGTGGTTATTCTAGATTTTTGGAATTTTGGATTGTTTTCCTCAAATTATTTGGTGGGTATTTGTGTTCTGTTCTTTTTTTTCCTTCTTCTTCTTTCTTTGGCCTGCTCAGGTGTCTGGACAGGAAGAATTCTGCCAGAACCCACACCAGCGGAAATTGCTGTTTCCTCTGTGGCCTGGTTGCCTGGGTGTAACAGATGACTGCCAGTATATCACTCTTTGTCAAAGCAAAAAGTCAGGTAAACTCTCATGATAAAATTGAAATTGTAGGTCTTGTATTTGTCAATATTGTATGTTCAGAAATGGATGTCTTCTTTTCAGTGTCAGTCCTCAGAATGACAGTTTTTCAGTCTCTGACAGCTTTTCAGTCTCACACTATTCAATGACAGTTGTAAATTCACTGAGTAAAACAGGATCATTGATGATGTGGGAATGAACAATTAATGACTTTGCAGGGTTGAAGAAAGGGTTCAATTTTTTGATGGTTTTATGAGTTCTTACTATTTGAAATTGTACTGTGTTTCCAGTGGTGAAATCCAATTTTTTTACTACCGGTTCTGTGGGCATGGCGTGGTGTGGCTTGGTGGGCGTGGCTTGGTGGCTCTGGCAGGGGAGGATACTTCAAAATTCCCATTCCCTCCCCATTCCTGGGGGGAGGATATTGCAAAATCTCCATGCCCACTGTGAGGCCAGCCAGAGGTAGTATTTGCAAGTACTCCGAACTACTCAAAATTTCCGCTACCGGTTCTCCAAGACCTGTCAGAGCCTGCTGGATTTCACCCCTGCGTCTTTCTCTGAAAATGCTACCTACCATGAAAGTAAGTCCTGGCTTGATTTTTACATGTGCGCCCAATATAAACCCTAATTAAGACCCCACCCATTCCAGGGTGCAGAGGTAAAAATTAAGCTAGGGTGGGGATGGGGGTGAAGCTGCCCAACCTCAGACAGTTGCAGCCAGGCCTCGCACATACCAACACCTGCCTTGCTGGCCCATTTCTTCTGCAGCCTGCAAGGCTTTCCTGAAGGCTTTTACAGCTGATAACAGAGTTCTGGATCAATCTGGAGCTCTGTTATCAGCTGCAGAGTCCTTCAGGAAAGCTTTGCCAGCTGCAGACGTTCCTGGAGGCCTCTGACAGCAAAAAGGAAACCGGGGCGACGCATGCAAGTCAGGTGAGTCAGTGGGTGACGCCCCTCCAGAAATTAAGATCTGGTGCCTTTTTTGGTGGCAAAATAATAAGGCAGGATCTTATTTTCAGGGAAAATAAGTGATGCATGAGGGCATTGAAGCTTCATTTTAACAACTATCAGTCGGAAATTAGATTACAAATGACAAGTTTGAACACACCGTAGCCATTCTAATTTTTTGGGGTGTCTGATTTTCATCTGCAGACAGACTTAAATACAGTCGTGACTTCTTGCTTCAGTTCCGTTACTGTGATGTTGCCTGTGAGCGGCCTGCAAACTTGATCCTGTTGGAAGGTGTGACAGATGCTGTGCCAGGTATCCAAGATTCTTCCCTGCTTTTACCTCTTTCAGCAATAATATACCTCACTGCAGAAATTTTTTAATGTTTAACAAAATGCTGCAGAAGGGCTTTGTAAGTGGGGTTAAAGTAGCCTTTCCCAAAGTAGTGGTGGGAGTATTGGATTTTATACTCCTTACTTCCTGGGCATTGCATTATTGGCTCTGCTTGGTGATGTTAATAGTATGAGAATCCATACTGGGAGACCCCCAGGAGGGAAAGATACCCTGCATGGTCTTTATCAGAAGAGCATCGATGAGTTCTGCAGGCTGTGGGTTGCTTTGGAATAATTTATTGAGGTAATAAATTGACCATGTTTTATGATAAATCTGTGGTTATGCCCTATGAAGTTGAAGCTGGGAAGAAATGACTGTATAAAAAGGAATCAGTTAGATAACTTTCTGAAAACTAAACACAGCAGGATCAAATTTGATTTGAATGGAGAAACTGGCAGAATTTAAAAATGTGCGGAAACTGACTGGGGACTATGGGGAGAGAAAAACAATTCCCATTGCATCCACATGGGAAAAAGAGTTGGGCATTGGTTTGGAATGCTGCGACTCTTCCATTCTAAGCATTCTTGATCACATGACTTAGTGAGATGCCTGCCCTGTGAGTCTCAGTGCCCATAGATAGAACCTGGTAGGAACCCACCTCTGTGCATGCAACTTGATTAATGCCTGGGGGGAAAGTGCAAGTGCGCACACATGCACCTCTTACAGGTGCAACATGCTACTTCATTACATAGAAGAAAATGCAGGCACCTTCTGTGGCCATGTCTAACGGTTGGAAAGAATTCCTGAAGCCATCACTGTTTGCTCCCAATGTCCTTGTTTCAGTTCTGAATCATATCTATTACTTTAAAAATGCTGATGTTATTTCTTTCTGGGCCTGTAATTTTTGTCTTCTGTTTCATGCCTGCACAAATCTTGTTAGAATGCAGCCACGGCAGAGTCAAAGTAGGCAAACCCATTTTTAACTTGATACATGTTGGTGTTTGGATTTATTCAGAAAGTTGTGAAAGTTTTTCCAAAGTCCAGAATGCAAAAAAAAAAATGGTAGTTTTGCATAGAATATTGAAACTAAGCTCTTGAGTTTTGGCATTTGGTGTATTTTGCTGTAGGATGTTTAGGGCAACTGGTTTTGTTATGTCTGTTGGAGTCAAATATTTCAAACCGGCTGTTGTGTTTGACCAAGTGTTTTTTGCTTTTGTTTTGCTGCATTGCAGACCGTCCTGCCTATTGGCCTAAAGACCTCATTGTAGAGAACAACTCTGATCCAGAACTAGTTTGTTCAAGGTAATCTGTATGCTGGGCTGGGATTCTGAGAGTTCTAACACACCTGGGGCTATCAGATTGGGGAAGGCTGCAATAAAAAAAAAAGAAAGAATGCATGAATGAAAGAGTGAGGTTAAGGCAGACGTTTTGTCAACAATTTGTAATTATATAACTAGAGGAAGGCTAAGAAAGTGAAGAATCTCTTGTTCACGTGATTCAGAGCAGAGTGTGTATATTGAAAACTATAGGTAGTCCTCTACTTACAACCACAATTGAGTCCAGAATTTATGTTGCTAAGTGAGAAATCTGTTAAGTGAGTTTTGACCCATGAATTTTGTTAAATGAATCACTGCAGTTGTTAAACTAGTAACCCAGTTGTTAATTGAATCTGGTTTCTCCATTGACTTTGCTTCTGACTCCGGGACACTGCAACCGTCATAAATGTGAGTCAGTTGTCAAGCATCCAAATGTAAATCACATGACCACAGGGATGCTGCAACGATCGTGATGGGAAAAACGGTCGTAAGACATGTTTTTCAGTGCTGTTATAACTTTGGTCACTAAACAAACTGTTGTAAGTCGAGGACTATCTGTAAAGAGATTTTCTAAAACAAGGTGGTACTTCATGTTGCTTTTGAATGTGATATTAATAAGATTCCAGATATTTTTTTAGTTTGAGGATTGTTATAAATATTCTGAGATTCCCTTTTGACATTTGTTATTTTTGAACAGTTAGCAACATTTGGCATTATGGCTAAGCCTAAGGAAATGTGCCCTTCATCTTCAGAACATTTCCCATCACAATCTAATCCTGGGGCAAAGTTCATAGAGTTGCTTTGGTTGATAATGCCATATTAGAGCTCTTTCCCAGAATGCTCCTCTGGAACAGTCTGCAACTTTGCATTTGTGGATGGAAATGCTGCAATATATTATATTTGTCCTTTGCACGATTTCTTAAACTGTAATTAGCCTGAAAACAACATGACCACTCAACAACCGTTTTAAAAAGCTCCTGGAAATGGGGATGTTGCCTGAATATCACTGGTATTTTCTTCTCAATAAGCTTCAAAGAATTGATTTTGTTGGGAGTGCAGAAAGAGGAAAAAGGTAGCCCTCCTCTTTTTCATCAGCTGTTTCCCAGATAAACATCAGTTATTGGCATGGAGCTTTTTATTTGAGTAAATTTCTGAAGCATGGTAATAGTGAAGGCTAGCTTAGTTTGCTTTTCTTGCTTCCAGTCCTGTTGTTAAATGTCAACTGCCCCCTCTTCTATTTTGGGTGTGGAATTTCTTTCCTGGGTACAGGTATCCAGGCAGCATTCACCATAACCTCAACCTGACTTCAGCTTACAACCATTTCCTGCCCGAGAGAGGTTGCCAAGAGATTACAACCATGCCAATGGGAGTGGGAGCCACTGTGGATTATATCTTTTACTCAGCAATGCCAATCAAGAATGATCAGGAAGAATGTGAGTAGGCATCTTTCTTTCAGTAAGCATATGCTTATGTTTTCTGACAGTTTTGTTAATTCAGTAGGCCATTCATTGAATGTATCAGTTTATGTAGGCACACGTTCTGTAATTTCAGCTTTAAAACAATATTCAGTGGTAGGTTCCTGCCGGTTCGGTCCGGTTCTCTGGAACCGGTAGTGGGAATTTCCCCCCGCTCGCTGAACCAGCAGCGACGGCGGGAAGACACGCCCCTGAACTGGTCTTCCAGTTCAAAATTGGTGCTCCGGCCTCAGGTCGGCCGAAAAACAACCCTCTGCGCATGTGCAAAGCCCTCTGTGCATGTACAGAGGGTTTTTACCTGGAAGTGACGAGGCCGCACACATGCGCGCGCACTTCCAGCACAACTCTGAACCAGTAGGGAAGGTAAGTAGGATCCACCCCTGTCTGGATTGTGTATCTTTTTTGCTTCTTATGGCTTTAATGATTGTCAGACATGTGGGGGGGGGGTGTTCAAAATTATATGAACCTCTATTTTTGCAGTGGAGCTTTCTCCTTCTCTCTTGTGTTCTTTTCCCAAATCCATAAGAGATGAAGAATTTACTGGTGCAAATGCTGTGAGACAAAGTGAGAGAACTTCATGAGGAAAGGGAAATTGTCCAACACTCTGAACAGAAACTGATCTTCCTACAGAAATGGATATTTGTTCCATGTCAAATACTAATTCCAGCCTTTCCTTAATTTATTCTGGGAAGAAATATTGATTATTTCTAAGCAAAGAGTTGCTCGTTCTTCCATTCATTTGGGGTTTAGCTTGACGAATGAGTTGAAAACAGTGTTTAAATTTAGTAGCATGGAAACCAAGAAATTGACACACGTATACAGAAGCAAGACTGGAAAGAGATTCTTATTGTGTAACTTTCCTCATTTGTTTCACTGCTCACATTCTTCTGAATGCTGAATAATATAATAAATACTATACTATACTATACTATACTATACTATACTATACTATACTATACTTTAATTATATTATATTATATTATATTGATTAGCCCTTGGGCGATATCTAAGTGCAAAAGTTCCAGAAACAAATGATTACTGAAATTTGACAAAAGCAATTTAAAATGGAATTGGAATAAAATACGATTTAACATGAAATTGGAATAAAATACAATAATTTAAGATAAGAGATAAAGTATGATAAAATTATATTTCGGTGTCACCCTTGCAATCTACCCCAATCAGTCCCACCTACGCTGATCTCAACCGAACCCATTTTGTTTAAGGACTGTGTCGTGTTAAATGTTATTTTCAGATTCTGGCCGGACATAAAGTAAGTTGTTTTGATGTGGGGATCCCAATGGGTCATTCTTTTAATATATAGACCAAGGTCTTTTGACTGAGGTCAAGTGTAGTATTCTTAACTGTTCAACCCACCAGAGGTGGAAATGCCACCAGGGTTGCAAAGTGTCATCCGAAGTCAAGGGCCCCTCCCTGCTTCTCCCCAATCTCACCGGTCATTTCCTGGTATCCACGCTCAGTATCCATGAGGGCGTCCGTGAGGTCTCGCTGGTTGATGGCCGCCGTCTCAGCTGGGGGACAGGTGGGCAGAGACGCCGGGCTCTCGGACAACTAGCGGAGCACAAAAAGCCACACTTAAAACGCGTACGCTGGGATAGAAATGATAAATTGACGATGGCGACTACTTACACCTGCACAAAATGTTTTATAGGTGGTATCTGCCACCGGCAAGGTTAGCAAATTTATGTCCCAAAATATGTCCGCCAAATGTTGGAAATGCAATCAGACACCGGGCACTTACTATCACATGTGGTGGACGTGTGCAAAAGGGCAAAAAGAATTGGGACGAAAATGCACACATGGCTAGAAAAAATGTTAAAGCAGCACATAGATTATAGAGAGCCAGAAATATTTTTGTTAGGCATAGTACCAAAAAATGTATGATAAAGGGAATATCTGCATGTCTTAACAGCACCAAGAATTGTATTTGCACAGCACTGGAAAAATGAGGAAATATCTACAGAAGAAAGTATAATTTAAAAAAACAACAACTAGAATGTGCAGAAATGGATAGGTTGACATTACATATAAAGGATAAAGAAGATAGAGAATACTTTCTAACATGGGATTTGTTTGAGCAATGGTTTATACAATAGAGGTAGAAATTAGAAACTGTAAATTATGATTATGTGTAAGTAAATGGATCCAGAGAATATACTGTTTACTAAGCACTTATGCATGTATGAGAAAAAAAGTAGAAATAAAATTTAAAAACCATGTATGCAAAGCGATGGGACACAGAATGAGGGAGATTATTTGAGACCGATATCTTCCATTCCAACAGGAACTGCCTTCAGCCCTGGGCACATACAGGTAATAGCAATAGCAATAGCAGACTTATATCCCACTTCGCAGTGCCTTTCCAGCCCTCTCTAGGCGGTTTACAGAGTCAGCCTCTTGCCCCCAACAACCTGGGTGCTCATTTTACCCACCTTGGAAGGACGGAAGGCTGAGTCAACCTTTAGGAAGGAAGGAAGGAAGGAAGGAAGGAAGGAAGGAAGGAAGGAAGGAAGGAAGGAAGAAGGAATAGCACTCAGACTTATATACCGCTTCACAATGCTTTTACAGCCCTCTCTAAGCGGGTTACAGAGTCAGCCTCTTCCCCCAAACAATCTGGGTCCTTGTTTTATCGACCTCGGAAGGATGGAAGGCTGAGTCAACCTTGAGCCGGTCAGGATCGAACTATTGACAGTGTGCAGAGTTAAGCCTGCAATACTGCATTCTGACCACTGTGCCACCACGCCACCAAAAGGAGGAAGTGGGGAAGGAAGAAGAAGAAGGAGAAGGAAGAAGGGAAGGAACAGAGGAGAGAAGGAGGAAGGGGGGAAAGAAGAGGATGAAGAAGGCAAAAGAGAGAAAAAAGGGAACAAAGGAAGGAAGGAAGTGGAGGAGGAAGGAGGAAAAAAAAGGGAAGAGGGAAGGGGAAAGGGAAGGAAGAAAGGAAGGAATAGCAATAGCACTTAGACTTATATACCGCTTTCCAGCCTTCTCTAAGCCGTTTACAGAGTCAGCCTCTTGCCCCCCAACAATCTGAGTCCTCATTTTACCGACCTCGGAAGAAAGGACGGAAGGCTGAGACAACCTGGAGCCCCACAAATTCATCACCTTACTTAAAACTCTTCAATCCCTCCTTCTATTGTTTTGACATTGAGCGGCACCTGTTTCTGGACTCCTCCTCACTACAGCTAAGAGGAGCGAAGAGAAATTAGCCACCCAAAACCACTTCCTAAATCTGAAATGAAACTTATCACTTGTGGGCTTCAGGTTTCACGAAGCCCACAAGGTCAGGAAATGAAGAAACGTTTATCACAAAAAGCGGGCCACAACTGCAGCTAAAAAACCCGTTGCTTTCTTCCTATTTTAACAGCAATTTGAAGTCTGTGTTTTAGAAGGAGCCAAAGGCAGCAAAGATTTGTTTTCCGCGTTGCTTTCATATTTTCTCCGTTTACCTCACGAAGCCGCCTTAACACCTTAGTCTGATTTATCTATGGTTTCTTTAGATGTCAAAAACATCGAATTAAAAAAATAATTAAATCAGATTTTTAAAAATTTTAATCAGATGTTTTAATTGTAATCAGATTTTTTTATTTAAATCAGATTTTTTTATTTAAATCAGGATTTTTTTGGTTTTTTTATCAAATTTATTTTAATCAAATAAAATATTTTGGAGTCAAAAGGCTTCCCGCCTTTATTATTATTTTTACAAATAACTCAAGGCAGTGAAGATTGAGAGATTGGATAACCATTTTGTCTGAAGTGGTGTAGGGTTTCCTGCCTAAGCAGGGGGTTGGACTAGAAGACCTCCAAGATCCCTTCCAACTCT
>JANHFT010005191.1:23605-40145 GCA_032467955.1 Pseudoxenodon macrops | reverse complement strand
ATGGTTAGCTCAACATCATTCATGTCAGAGGCCCCTGTGGTGGCCCAAGCACTCTGCCAGCGAAAATGGATTCCTGAGCTGATCATTGAGAATAAGATTCCAAAATGTGACTATGGGGGTCTGATGTAAGGAAAACTGAGATGCAGATGGGTGAGGGTGGAGATTGCAGTTTAAAACTAATGCAGCACAGGAGAATGTTGGCAGCCAGTTCTATAGATCAGGGGTCTCCAAACGTGACAGTTTTAAGACTTGTGGACTTCAACCCCCAGAATTTTCCAACCAGTACTGGCTGGAGAATTCTGGAGAAGAAGTCCACTAGTCTTAAAAGCTGCCAAATTTGGAGACCTCTGACCTATAGATATTAATATTGGCTGCATATGTTGTTGCCTTCCAAAATCTGTTCTATTATTTGCTTTGTCCAACGGGATGGCAATACTATATCTTGACTAGCTTATTGTATTAAAAACAAAAAGCATCTTTCCCCATTTCTTGTGCGGGCATGTCAGTCTTCAAAACAATGAATAGTTTGTGAAGGCCCCAAATGAAGTTCTATAGATCTCCATTGTGAGGCTCACAAAAGAGGTCTTATAGTTAGCCTTTTCTCTTTTGAGAAAAAATATACAATGGGGAGGGAGGGGATCTCTGGAAGTTGAATTTAGTCTTTACTATTTTACTTTTGTACAACCCAAATTGAAATAATTGTTCAAATTAAATGTCGAGGTCCCCTGGGAGACAAACATAATCTCACACTTTAGGAAATTAGAGCATTTTACTGAATGCAAAAGACAGTGTGCGTGGGTTTGTGCCTATGCACACACACATATTTTCTTACTTTCAAAGACTGCAGGTTACATCTGTTATGTTTTGAGAAGGGGTGAAAAGAATCAATTCTTTTTTCAGAAAAAAAATTGCCCCTTTTATTTCTATTTTCCTTTGGACAATATTAAGCAAAATTAAACGCTACAATTGCTTGCAGCGGGTGGTCTACACATTTTCTTTTAACTAGAAAAAGGATCTGAATCAAAATGTTAAGGAATATCAAAATATCTTAATGTTAGTTGGGAATTTGTTTCATATGCACAGCTGCAATTTCTTGCCTAAGGCCATCAAGTTTAGAATGAAGAATTTCAAAAATATAGAGCATATTAATAAAAAATTGAAGGAAGGACAGAGAAAGAAAATTTACTCAGCAAGCTTCTGCTTGTGGAGAATATAAGGCCACTGTAACCTAATTCAGTGCCATTTTCAAGTATTCAGTTATATTATTCACAATGAAGTTGATTTTCTAAATAATTCTTCTGATGTTCGGAAAAATTATTCCTCTGTCCCTTGTATTAGTTTTGTCTCCCCATTTGAGTTCTCTTTAACATTTCTTTTTAAAAAGCCCTAATCTTATGGAATTGTAGACCAGGAAGTTTATTTATTCACTATGTGTACTATAGTCCATTTCATCATGAAAGCAATAAATTGGTTAGTCTTTAAGGTACCACTGTATTTTTGTTATTTTTAATACAGCATACTATTGTGGGTGCCTCATTAGAATCTTGTTGCTGAGGCATTATCTTCCACTGTTAATATTTTACAAGATATTGCATTACTTACATACTTACAAGACTACATTAAATGCTAGAAGGGCAAGAAAATAGCTTAAGAGAAAACATAATTCACAATATTGACTTCTGGGTCCAATAGCATATTTAGGTGGCCCTACACATGCAACCTGTCAGCATTCCAAATATCATCCCTAAACAGATCAGACTCCAAGGCAAAGCTTTCCTCAAAGTTCCGGTTTATTAGGAGAGACATGTTGGCACAAACTGTGGAAACCCAAATCTGAAGATTTACAGTTTCCACCCCTTAGTTGAAAGTTCAAGATCCTGCCCTCACACCCATAAATCTGTCACATGGTCCAATCACTCTCTGCCATGCTGGCAGATGCCTCCAACTCTTTCCGGTTTGGTGTGAAGACAAAAGATGACCTTGGCTCACTAGAAAGAATGTAAATATGACTACGTCTGCAACTCCACACAATACCCCCTCCCATTTACCCACAACATAAAATGCATAGTAGAATAGCTGAAAGTGTGGCAGGCCAAAACGTAGGCCTGACAGTCGAAAGATTCTACCAGTTCTTAACTTCCTACCCTCTTCATTCTAAGAAGAACTAGAAAGATAAATAATGCTCAACCACTAGCAATGCTGATGGTGGCTGATAGGCACTGGAGACCATCAGATGGAGACTCAAGGCTTCTCAGCCTAAAGCACCTTGAGGCTCTTCTGTGTGCATGGATTGCTCTGATCTGAGCTCACTATCTCTCCTCCATGCTGCTGTGGGGTTTGCATAAGGCATTACAAGTCAAACTAGCAGTTGTTCTAAAAGATTGGCCTCAAGTTACAGAGAGGACAGCTTTTCCATGATGGAAATTTCCCTCTTCCTACTACTCAAGGGCCAGCTTGCTGGCTGGGAATTCCTGCTGCTCTTTAAGGTTCTCCTCTCCTTGTAGCCACAGTACTTTATTGCCTACATCCATTTTTCCTGGGTGTTCTGAGGGTTGTTGTTGTTTTTTCTTCACCATGAAAAGCAGCAAGAATATTTGCAAATGTTAGGGAAAGCATGAGCAACTGAATTCTTCTCTCTCAGGTCCAACTCAGGGACACATCCAGTCACAGACTGGTCAAAGAATGTAAGTTCAGCTGTATGTTTTATTTATTTTCACCTTCCTATTATTACTTACAACAGAAATATTTTGAGCGCTTCAGAATGGAGCCTTTCTTCAGAGAGAACTAATGGCAGCTATCACTTCATACAAGGCCTCAGCTAAATGTTGAATGTCAAAGATGCGATGCTTTCTTCCCATTTCATCTTGGAATTTCGCTCAACTTTTTCAACGCATCAAGCTTGACATTGATTTCACTCACCACCATTATCAAGGCTTTCCCTGCTGTTGCCATTTATTTTTTATAAGGCTTAACAGTTGCAAATATGTATCAATAATGGTGACCAGGTGAATACTGATGAGTGAGACTTTTAAAAAAGGAGGATGCTTAAGTATTTTGCACAGGCAACTGCTGATAGATTAATATACAATTTCTTAGAATCTCACTATATGTTACCTAAAAACTAGACTCAATGTTAAAAAAAACACAAAAAAATATTAAAGATAAATATTGTCCAATTCCTATGTTTTCTCCCTTACTTTTATAAAAAAAATGAAAGAATTCAGACAACAGTTTTCTAAATGCATCTTTGTGACATGTTTGTTCTGGGCAGGAATACTTGTATACTTTCTGTAGTATTATGCCACATATAATAAGATCACTAAAGTGGTCCCCATGAAGATTAATGTGATATGTAGAGAGTAAGGAATGTGATTTTGACAGAGATATGCAAGCTCTGTTACCAAAGCAGCAGTGAAACATATCTTAAGTCCATAACAAACAAACAAATATTTAGAAGTGGCTGAATATCATCCCAGACTCTTTTGTAGCAAATAGGCATTTTATGCTTGGCCATATCCATATTTTAGGCATGTTATGAATATGTATATCCTACATTGATAGTCATTCTATGAGATCACACATGGCGTGATCTCAAAATGTTATATGTACCAAACAGTTAAAAAACAGTGCGGGAATATTTCATGTATGCTTCCTTGTCACTGCCTCTAAACTATCTAATGTATTGTAGATCTCTTCCCCATTTTTGGGCCCATATCATCCCCTTTTCCTCCTTTCTCAGTATATATAAAATGCAATACTATGCACCAGAAATGCTCTCTGCTTCCATAGGTAGAGACATGCAAGGCACATCAGAATCTTAAGTGTTTAATTCATAGCAGGTCTATTCTGCTACAAAAACACGTTTTTAAAAACCCTAATAAATATTTGTGACAAAGATGGTGGGAACAATAACAATAAAATCTATTTTTCTTGCAATTATAGGAAAGCTACATCCTAAATCGGAGAACAAAGTGGGTCAAGTGTTTTAAGATCTCTCTGGGTTTCTCTCCTTACATTATAGATCATCACGTCTTTCAACAATTTGCATGTACTAACTGTACAGTGTATGAGAGGCTTAGCTAATAAACTATGTTTAAGTGAAGACTTAGCATCAGATTCCTTAGAGGTTTCTCAAATTACTGTCGTCTAAGGAGGCCTATCACATTCCTTTTCACATAACTTATTAAATACTAAATGTCCAGGTTTTCCTGCTTTCTAGGTATCCACACATCTTTTTAACAATGGCCACTACAGAGTTTTCTATTCGTGCCTCTAAAGCCTACCAACCTATTTTCACTTTACCAGTTCAGTGTCAAAGGGATATGGACTGAACTATGGAGCAGGTTCATAACTAAGTTTGGCTTCTGCCAATATTAGTAACCATATTTATTTAATAAAACATCCAAGAGAAAAGGATGCACTACTAAAGTAATGCAAATTCACCTTAAAAATATAGCATTAAGAAAAGGCAATAAAATACTGATTCCACAGAAAACCTCTTGTGTTTCTACCCACTTTGCAAGAGTCAAGAAGGGGGGGTGGAGGGAGAGAAAGAATCAGAAAAGAGAATACAGAAAGAGACATATCCCAGGTTCTGATCCCCGTGTTAATATCTAAATACACTGCTACTACTTGACACACTCTAGGAACCCTCAGTATACAATTTCATACAGCAGGAATGAATTCACATCTTGTCAGGGAGAAAGAGCAAAGGTCATGTTACTATAAATGAGTAAGGCCCTCTTTTCCAAGAAACGGGAGATGAGCTTACCCAGCAGCTTTCTCTCAACAAGACACCTTCCAGATGGCGAGACTGCAATTCCACCCATATGGAGAGTATCAGGTTGGGGCTGTTCTGCTGCCACCCGAAAGCTCCTATTACTCTAACAACAGTCAAATCTAGAATAGCACCAGAAAGTGAGGAAAATGGAAACCTGGTCTCCAATTCACCTCTAGAATGCATCACAATCGGGTACCGCCATGACAAGCCAATTAAGCTACAGCGTTCGTCTGACGTCCATGCCCCAAAACACAGGCAGTTCCTAAACTATCTTCTATTTACAAAACATGTATCTTGAGGATCCAGCTAGCCAGTTTGCAGTGGGAGTTGGCATGATGTGCATTTTCATCCTAGGCAATCCATTATTTGAAACAAAAACACTAGGATCACATTGATGATTTTAGGGCATATGCAACAATATGGTACGTTTTCCCCACTCCCCAAGTTATTAAAAATATTAAAATTCTCAGAAAATACAAATTAAGAAATTCTTCCATAGGAGTCAGTATTATTATTATTTTTTGCTTCTAGCCCATCTCCTGAGATCTCCTGCTAACTTGGTTCCTTCAAAAGCAGAGAGGAGACATATCGCTTACAATGGGGCTTTTTGAAGTCAAAAGCATTCTACTTCTGTGTGGGCTGAGAAACAGCACCAAAAGGGCTTTTACTGTTACTTTGCAAATGTATCTTCCCTTGCCACTATGTAGAACAACGAATAACTGGTGGAGGATCTATTTGTTTGTTTGTTTGTTTAGTTGGTGTATTTAGTTCCTGATATAATGCAAAGAAATGGCTATCCTCTAATATACAGGATATCACTCCGAGTAAATAAATACCTTGGAAATTATGCACTTTGTACCCTCTGCATCCCCTCCCACACTGCACATCTTATAGGTAGTGTTGGTTCAAATGCTTTCCACCAAGTGGTTCACAAATGAGAAGATCTTTATACTCTGATTTGGTAACCATTAAGATCGGGCATGGCTTTGGGTTCTGTAGGTTTCTTGTCTCCAGATGGTCTGCACAATGGAGAGAAGAAGAAGAAGAAGAAGCAGCAAATGAGCAAATGAAAAGAGTCTGCACCTTCTAACAAGAAAAAGTCTTTTAACTATTTTAATATCTTAAATTGTTTTAAGTATCTGCAGAGCTTAGCTAGGTAATCATCCCACATATTCTTCAAGGATACATTCTGGACATAATTAAAGCAGCCTTGACTTGGCAAAAGCACAAGGCTAACTTTCAATCAACATCAGTATCTCCTCTCCTTCTGTGAGTCATACAATAAAAGTCAGGAAGAGGCTTGTCATCCTTTTGTTGCTTGAATGTGGTGGGGGGGCAGGAGACGGAGACTTTGGAAGCAGTGCCTGTTTCCTTCTATTAATAAGCTTTCGTTAAGACAATGAGCTTACAATACAAGAATGCAATGGGTGAAGGCAATTTCTTGCAGATGGCATCCGCTCTTTTTCTGTGATGAGTATTCACAGAAGGGAGGAGTCTGTGCAGTGCTTTCCAAGGATATCCATATCTATTCTAACTCAGATTTCTAACAAACACATTTGTTGGGAATAGCACCACTCAGCAAAGAACATGCCCTTATTTTTCGGAGTATAAGACGCACCGGAGTATAGGTTTTTGGGGAGGAAAATAGGGAGAAAAATCTGCCTACTAGGTATTCATCTAGCTAGCGTCCTTAGTCTGGTCAGCTTCAGCACATACTTTTATCCCCTGATTAGGGCTGAAAGAAAGCTTCTAAAGCACATAGAGAGAAGCAATGAAAAAATCCTGCAAAGACGGGAGGATTGTTAGCACCTCATTAGGGCCGGAAAAAAGCTTTGAAAAAGCTACATTCGGAATATAAGTCGCACCCAAATTTTTAGCCTCTTTTAGGGGGGGGAGTGTGTCTTATACTCTGAAAAATATGGTAATTGCATGTAAGGTAAAGGTGAAGGTAAAGATTTCCCTGTCCAGTCATTTCTGACTCTAGGGCCTGGTACTCATCTCCATTTCTTAGCCGAGGAAGCCAGTGTTGTCAGAAGACATTTTGGTAGTCATGTGGCTAACATGACTATATGCTAAAGCTGTTACCTTCCCACCAAAGTGGTACCTATTAATCTATTTACATTTGCATGCTTTCTAACTGTTAAGTGGGCAGGAGCTGAGGCTAGTAATGGCAGCTCACCCCATTGTGCAGCACTCAGGTCTCAAACCCAGTCAGTCAGCTTTCTAGCTGACAAGCTCAGCATCTTTAACCGCTGAGCCATTGTGTCCCCTAGAATTGCACGTAAATATACAAAATATTGCTCTGTTGGAAAGAAGTTATAATTCAATTAATGGTCATTCTCTAAAATCCACTAGACTGATCATTCAATCAATCATTTAATTTCAAAATATCACTGGGAGCAATAACCAAATAGGTTACTTGAAAGCAGAGAGAGAAAGCAGATGTGAATACTGAGACAAGAATTACGTAATATATGTCTCTACTCACATAAGACAAAGAAGCTATGTGCACATAATTATAGCAAAATCAAGGAAACCAAAAACTACATAAAGGCAAAGCAAAATATTGCAGTCTTACCGCCTTTCTGTCCGGCTATTGCGACGATGTGGACTGGATTGGTTACGTTGCGGGGATGGTACATCCTTTTTCCTATCCTTGGTAGGTGATGGTGGTCCAGTAGCTTTGCTGATCTAGGGAAAGAGAAACTTCATACCCTTAGGCTTTTCTCTTGATACAAAAACTAGGAAGGAGCTTGCTGTATTTTTAGCACGGTTTAAGTCTTTTGAATGTTCAAAACCACCAATATTTTGTGTATGTCATGCCCCAGCATACAACGTTTATATACCATTGTTGCTCTGTAGCCCCATCTAGTGGCTGGAGGGACAAATATGCCCCAACATACGATCTTTATATACTAGTGTTGCTCTCTAGTGTTATCTAGTGGCCGGAGAGACAATAGCAAGTATATTGTTTGAAGCTGACCCATCACTTTTACCCATCAGCCCGCACTCTCAAAACAAGTGCACGCTGGGCAGCCAGACTCCATTTCCTTTAGCATTTGGAGAAGGCAGAAACACAAAAAAGAATCCATCTTAATCTGTGGCATATGGTCATCCAAGGACAAACCCCCATCCCACACACAGAGCATTGCTGGTGAGATTTAAATTGCTTGTATTTATTAATTGTTATATTCAGCAATAACTTAATACTGTCTATCTTGTATTTGATTCCCTATTTTCCACAGTTTCACCATATCCTGTTCTTTCAATAAAGCATTCAGATCTATGCACATGGTCTGTTTTATTGGAGGATAGGTGGGTTTAGCTGTCTGTCGAACTGTACACAGACTAACATGTAGTGAGGACGAAACAGTGTATAAAGGCTCATCTAAATATGTTTACAGAAAGAGCAAGTTGCTGCTAATTATCATGCTGATAGAAGATAAAATTTGCCAAATGAACACATCCAAGAATTAGCCTTACGAAACATCTAACAACAATTATTCCTTCCTTCAAGTAGTAAAAAGTGACACTGTCTATAACAGATTTCATCTTCAAGCATGCAAATATCAGCAAATCAACCAAGTAATATTTAATTAAGGCAGGGGTGAGCAACCTGAAGTATACATGAATTCCCACCCATATTTTGTAGATCCCAGAGCCACTTCAACTCTGATTGCCAAGAATGGATGAAACAGCATTGGCCCAAACTCCTTTCTTTCTGTTCCAGGGGTGTCAAACCTAAGGCCCACAGGCCAGTTCTGGCCCATAAGGGTGCTTAGATCTGGCCTATGGGGCCGCCCTGGAAACAGTGAAGGACCGGCCTGCGGTGCCTCTACCAGCGAAAACAGCTTGGAAGGACTGTGTGCAGCCCTCAGAGTTGCCATTTTCAGCCACGATGGCTTCCTGCAGCCCTCTGCCAGTGAAAACGGAGCTTGGAGGGGCCACGCGGAGACTCCCCAAGATCCGTTTTTGCTGGCAGAGGGCTGCAGGATGCTGTCACGGTGGAAAACAGAGCCCGAGAGGACGAATGATGTTGAGCTGGCCACTCCCACCATGGCCACGCCCACCCCGGCCCCCTGAAATCAAACACAACCCTGATGCGGCCCTCAATCAAATCGAGTTTGACACCCCTGTTCTATTCTATCCTCTGAAACAGGTCCTCTCTATTTCAAGATGGGAACTAGACAAAAATGGCAGCATAAGTCCAAAAGAGGCTTAACTGTTGTAAAATAAATAACATCCTCCAAGACTCATGTGCATATGACATTGTTCCCCCTGTTCTAAATCATCAGCCCAATCAGTGTGGCTCCAAAATCATCCCCAGGCACTCACTTAAGGACACTCACCCACACTTTATAAAGGTAGATTGAACAATCAGCTCTTCTTTTTCCCCTTTCCCCTCACCTTTAGCCTCATGTCACGGGAATGTCTCTCAAGCTCCTTGCGGAAGTCCTCACGGCTCAGCTTCTCCACATCCAAGACGGAATGCTTCCATTCGATCTGCTCCACACTGTGTGGGTCATGGGACACACACTGGCCAAGCTTCACCTTTTTGAGGGTATGCCAGCAGCACCGATATGCCTCTTCGTAGTCAAAAATAAGCTCACTCAGTGTGCGGAAGGCGGGAGCTTTGTACATGAGATCTTCGCGTCGACTTATGCCAAGCGCCCCATAGCGGCCCCCAATGTTCACTCCCAGCACAATATGGTGGAAGTAGTTCCCTGAGAAGTAAGTTTTGAAACTGATGGGGAAGCGGTCCAGTGTTGGCATGTGGTTGGTGAGGTAACTATTGATGATGAAGTATTCAGGAAATAGGTGGTATAACAAAGAAAAGTAATGAACCATCACTCTTATATTTTTTTTAATACATATTTTAGGCTTAATTCTTATCTCTTATCATGTTAAACTAGTACAGGTAGTCCTCGACTTAAGACCACAATTAAGCCCAAAATTTCTGTTGTTAAGCAAGACATATGTTAAGTGGGTTTTGCCCCATTTTATGACTTTTCTCACCACAGTTGTTAAGTGAATCACTGCAGTTGATACGTTAGTAACCCAGCTTTTAAGTGAATCTGTCTTTTCCCCAATGTCAGAAGGTTGCAAAAGGGAATCACGTGACCTTGAGACACAGCAACGGTCATAAATATGAACCAGTTGGCATCTGAATTTTGATCACACGATCATGGGGATGATGCAATGGTCGTAACTATGAAAAATGGTCATAAGTCACGTTTTTCAGTGCTATTGTAACTTTGAATGGTCAACAAACAAACTGTTGTAACTTGAGGACTACCTGTATTGGGCTTGGGAAAGTACTTGTAAAACATCTGGAGGACTATGTTTTTTCTATGTGACAAAATACAAAAGCCTATTTCCTCTATCTTAGATAAATCTCAATTGAGTAATCTCCAGAAGCATCCATGTGTTTGGATCTGGTTTTGGTGCATCAGATTTCTTTATATTCAAGTCTATGAGCTTGGGCAGATTACCTAGCATCATAAAGACAATTCAAAAGTTTATAACGTACAGGTCTCATAGCACCTCCTAACACTAATTCTAACCCTAATTCAAACATGCAGTGCAGCGAAAATCTGATTCCAACTGCACTCACAATGTTACAACAAAAGCAAGGGAAAACCTATGATTAAAAGACATACTGGGAGATAAGACACAATTCTCTCAAAACAGGATGCGATTCCTAGATTATTAGTACAATAATAAAGGAATCTGCCAGTCAAATGAAAATATTCCTAATTAGAAAATGAGGGAGTCCCTTGTTTTCACTATTATGCCTCTTGTCTAAAGCAAGAAGAAAATTAAACAGATAGTTTGCATATCAGAGCATAAATACAATAGGATTGAGATGTTATCTCTGGAAACCCTGTACATCCATTTAGTTTTCTAAAATAAAAGGATACATTCCTAGGATCACAGCCTCCAAACACTTGATTGGTAGGGCTTCCTTTGTCATTTCTTTGGCCAGATCCATCAGCCTGTGAGACAAGACAAAGGAACAAGCAAGAATATTAATATTTTAAAGGTTTTGTCAGATAATATATAGGTGGAGAACAGCCTAAAGAAAATAGGAAATAACTGCTTGGTCATTCAGGAAAAGAAAAGAAGTCATGATGGGTAGTTCCTCTTTCCTTCATCCTTTTTTTTTATTTTACTACCAATACTAAATTCAACATTCAGTAAAAAATTGTCTTCCAAACCAGATGAAAGCTTTGGTGTATATTTAGGATAATTTGAGTATAATCATATAACTTTGTATGTTTAATCTCTATCATTAAATGTCTCAGGTTAAGAGGCCCAAGTGTGGCAAGCAGTGGAGGCTTAAACTACACGAATGGCATTGCAAGCAAGAATTATAAGCGCCTCCACCCATATTTATCACAACAGCTAGACGCCAATTATGGCTACGTTGCAAAAGTTCAGAAATGCTGAACTGCACTGAAGGAGATGGAAGTCCTGGGAATCGAGCGTAAGTTGCTTCTTTAGCAGATTATATAATTTTTTTTTTCCCTGTGGCTGCTTCATGAATCTGCAACAAGAAAAAAAAAACTGTGCTCTTTTAGGATAAGGGTAGGGGTAAGAAAAAGAACTATTCTCAAAATAAGGCTGGAAAGACAATACCTACCCAGTCAAAGGCCTGCTTTTCTTGATTTCAAAGAACTGTGTCCCAGTGTGATTGTATCTGGGAATGAGAAGTTAAGGGATGCTTGGCTTGGAAGCGCTGCTGGAGGTCGAGGGAAAAGAGACAGCATAAGCAAATTATTAAAAATATTGATAGGTGTGAGTGTGTGTGTGTGTGTGTTGTTTAGAGGGACTAGTGTGTGTGCAGCAGAAAACTTTACTTTTCTTTCACCAATAATGACCCCCACAAAATCCACTCCACCTTTCCACCCCAAAATACAGCTAGTGAGTCTAGCAGCAGAAATGTGCACTCAAAGCATTCCCCATTTGTTCTACAGTCCCAGGTTTTCCTCCATTCACTTGGAAAGGAATCAAGTGAAATGCCTTTTGAATGCTGTATTTCTGGTGTAGCAAGGCAAACTTTGAAACAGGTTAAATCTGGCTTGCTTACAACAATGATGTCCGAATGTCCTAGGAAATAAGCTAAAGGAAATGAGTAAGGCAGTAAAGCCACTGGCTCTAATAAGCAGGGCTTTTTTTCTCAGAGAAAAGGTGGTGGAACTCACCTCCCTCCCCTGGCCACGCCCCCACCCAAACCTNNNNAGAGAGAGAGAGAGAAAGAAAGAGAGAGACGGTTCTTTTTCCAGTAGAGCTGAAGTGTTAATGAGTTATTTCCTTTTGTGGCCAAGCCTTGCTTCTCTTTTTCATTTCTTGGGGATTCAGATACAGCTGAAAGGATACTGAAGTTCCCTGATGTAGCGCTGTATAGCTTCCAGGCGCTCAGGGATGAGAGTGGTTGACTGTAGAGTAGGCACACTTGGTATGGAGACCTGTAGATAAGAAGGGAGGGAGAAGATGAGATTCAAGACCACCAAGTCAAAGATGAAATTCCATTTATATTCTAGTTGAAAGGAAGGAAATCTGTGGTACTCCAGAGGCAAATCATGCTGCAACTTCCAGCACCTTTCATCCTAATTGCACTGTCTGGAGCTACTGGAAGATGTCATTCATTAATATTAAGATTGCAACAAAACTGCCTGCTTCAGCCTATTATAGGTAGTCCTCCCTTTACCGATTCCCTTGTGCAGCAACAGTTTGAAATTACAATGGTGTAAAAAAATTAACTTTGTGTTATCATCATCACAATGTCCCATGGTCATGGGGATCACCATTCCTGTGTTTCACAACTGGTGCACATTTATGGCCCCATAATTAAACGGTGGTCATGTGATATTTTTCACTTAGCGACCACAGCATTTTGCTTAATGGCTGACAGGGAAGTAAAGCCATTTGCTGCCACATGATTTTCTGCTTAGCAACTCAATTGCCCGTTCCAATTGTGCTCACTAAGCAAGAATTACTGGTAGCAGGTTAGTGATAATAACCCACTAATAATGTCTAATGATAATAACTGGTTAGTAAGCAAAAAAAATCTAATGACGATTTCTTCTATATACTCCTTTCTCTAAGCCAGAACAATGCATTCTAGAAGTGCTATATTACAATTTCGTTAATTCTAAGAGGCTTTGGAATTGTGGGAGTTGTAGTTAAACTCATCAGGACTAGTTGAGCTAAGGATCACTGTGATATTTTAACAATATTCAGGCAGGAGGATGAAAATTTGTCATGGTTGATCTTTTCTGACAAACATTTCATGTAATGTGCATAGTGTCAGAAAACGAAAGTGGAGAGCTTTGAAATATCTGAACCTGGAATAGTGGCATTGAGATATGTATTTATTCTTCAAAACAAAGTACATTAGGCAATTTCTGATGAATGGGAAAATATTCTTCAGTTCCAGCAAGAAACAGTGAAGAGTCTTTCCCAACAGGGCCAGTCCCAGATATTTGATTTCTTCAGTTGTCTTCTTCCAATATCCCATAGCCAAGTTGTTTCAGCATTGGAAGCAGAAAACCCCTTTAGCACCTGCATTTTCCAAGCAGGAAAAATGTATGACAGTCAATTGGTGAGACATCAGCTGCTGCTGTCTCTTTTATGTCACCCCAACTGCCACTTAACTCTGCCTAAAGGTAAAACTGGCCATAATTTCCAGTTAGAAACTCCTAGTTACAACTTTGCAGAAGGTATTTAGAGAAGCAGATCTTGGTTGCACCACTCTTTCTACTGCTCTTTTTTTTTTAATGGAAGAGAAATTGTCACTGCTTCTCCCCATCTTCTTTAGCGTAGTAGGACATATATAATCCTACATAATATAATGGAAACCACTTAAAATGTGCAGGTCCTATGGCTATAATTAGCTTCTCATTAAAACAACTAAGAGTGGTGAGGAATTCCCTATAGTGTACACAGACCTGGGCCTTGAACCCTGACTAAGTTAAAATTTCCATCCTATCATGAATTTCAGTTCTGTCCCTTATGAGACAGAGAGGGCAGAGCAAAAGATAATAACTTGTTTCTCTTAACTCCAAGCTAATTGAGATGCTACAGTAACACTTTCTTGTGATACATATTTCCCTGCTACACTTTCTTCTATCAAAATGTATTAATATACAAATAGTAAATGTTAAACGGAAGCTTTTGGGGGGAAAGCTATTATTTTGTTTTAAAAACAATGGGAACTACTAGAACACATTGATTATAGCTACACACCATTGTTAACAATACAGCAAAGATGTTCTGCACTCCATCAACTGCTGAACTCCTACCTCAGTCCTTTCCACATTGCCCTGAAAATTTCAAAATTATGAGATGCTACAGACAGATTGCCTTACCATAGCATAGTCAATGCAGTTGCAGATTCCAAGCCTAAACTTGCAAGGGATAAAATGGTTCCACTAGTCTTTTCAGCTTTTATACTTGGATGACACTAAGTGTACATAAAGTCCATTTAGGAAAACGTAATTCTATTGTATTAAAGGTAAATATGTGCTTGTACATATGCGCTAGTTGTTCCTGACTCCAGGGGGTGGTGCTCATCTCCATTTCAAAGCCGAAGAACCAGCACTGTCCAAAGACGTCTCCGTGGTCATGTGGCCACCATGACTAAATGACTAAATAAACTAAATAAACAGAATGCTGTTACTTTCCCAAGGTGGTCCCCATTTTTCTACTTGCATTTTTACATGCTTTCGAACTGCTAGGTTGACAAAAGCTGGGACAACTAACAGGAGCTCAGTCCATTACGCAATGCTAGGGATTCGAACTGCCAAACTGCCGATCTTTCTGATCGACAAGCTCAGCGTCTTAGCCACTGAGCCACCGCATCTATTGTATTAGTCTTCCTCAAAAGGTGATCTGGGATGTGTCTGTGTGTGTGGGGATTCTGCTCATGCTTAAACGTGTAAAGATGTTCTTGAGAAAAGCCTAACTCCTAGAGATTGCATGTATGTGATTCTTTTGGTGACATTAGAGAAAATGTTTATTTAATGCAACTGGAGTCTTCTGTCCATAAAATTGGAAGCCCTGTTAAATCAGCCTCCCAGATAACAAAAGAGAATTATATTCAAATTCCAATGAATCTGAATTCATCCAATGTCCTTCCAGGTCTTGGCATGCAATCTGGAAAGTGTGGGAGCAAGGAATTTGTGACTGGGATAATAGGGCAGAACCAGCATATTTGGAAAGTTGAGACCATGTAATGAATAGAAATGTGACTAATTGTTAAACTGTTTTGCATAAGAATTCAGGCTGGTGAGTTTGTTTTCTGCCACCTGTTGTAGTTCTCCTATCTATTACTCCACTGTTCTTTATCTTTTTTTGATGGGGGGTGATCAGAAAGGCATATTTTCATACAAAGTTATCAATAACCATTTTAAAAATAATGTCTGTTCTTAGCTATGTGACACCTGGAAGCATAGTTATAAAGAAAATGATATTTACATTTTCTGCATGAGCATGTCAGAAAGCAGCTACCATAGACAATAGCAAGATTTACAAGAGTTACGTACTTGAAAATGTCCAACAAAAAGACAAAGTTTCCCTGAAATACAATTTAGAATTTTTTGCAGCAAAGATGGGAGGAGTAAACTGAAATTCTGTACAGCATTCAAGATATCCCAGAATTTATATTTATAAGAACTTTTAATTCCAGAAAATGAAGTTAGATCGGTGCTCTAATCATTACCAACTGGAAAGCTATTGGAATAGCCTTAATTTCACATACTAGAAAAATAATGCTATGGATCATCCAAAACAGATTAGAGACTTATGTGGAAAGGGAGATGACAGATGTTAAAGCTGGCTTTAGAAAAGGCCAAGGAACACAAGCCATTGCTGATACACACTGGATAATTGAGAAAGTTCAAGAATATCAAAATAAGCCAATATATGCTTCACTGATTATAAAAAAGATATTTGATGTATGTCAATCATATCTTGCTGTGGAATCTCTTTAGGAAGATGGGAATGCCCGGACATCTTATTGTCCTCATGCAAAACCAATTCAAGTAATCCTCAACTTGCAACAGTTCATTTAGTGACCATTGGAAGTTACAATGAAAAAAGTAACTTAGGACAGTTTTTCAAACTTGCAACCGTTGCAGTGTTCCCCATGGTCATGTGATCAAAATTTAGCTGTGTGGCAGCTGACTCATATTTATGATGATTACAATGTCCTGGGGTCATATGATCACCTTTTGCAACCTTCTGACAAGCAAAGTCAATGGCGAAGCCAGCTTCATATAACAACCGAGTTACTACCTTCACAACTGCGGTGATTCGTTTAACCATCATGGCAAGAAAGTTTGTAAAATGGGGCAAAATCCACTTAACAACTGTCTCTCTTAGCAGCAGAAATTTTGGTCTCAGTTCTGGTAAGTCGAGGACTATCTGTGTGCAAGTTAGGAAGCCATAGTCTAGACAGAACATAGTGAAAAAAACTGGCTCTAGGTCAGCAAAAAAGTTGAGACAAGGCTGTATATTTATTTACCCCATGTCAGTGATGGCGAACCTATGGCACGCGTGTCACAGGTGGCACACGGAGCCATTTCTGAGGGAACACAAGGCGTTGCCTTGTCAGCTCTAGCCAGCTGATTTTCGGCCTTGATTTTTGGCCGTTTTTTGCCCTCCGGAGGCTTTAGGAGCTTTCAGGGAAGCCTCCGGAGGGTGAAAAACGGCCCAACCGGCAAACCGGAAGTTTGGGAACGGACTTCTGGTTTGCCC
>JANHFT010005191.1:3492-14237 GCA_032467955.1 Pseudoxenodon macrops | reverse complement strand
CGGTACTGCGAACCAGGCCACATGTCCGGTAACGGTTCTACCGAACCGGACCAAACTGGGAGCATTTCACCCCTGGTCCATCCCTAATACTTCCCAGAGTATTTATGCTTTATGAGAGTTTTAGCATGCTTTAGTTTGGCAAGATTCTGTCTATGGGTGAGGAACAATAAAAAATGTATGCTTCAAAGAATCACAACTTATCTTTCTTGGTTTTGGGAACCTAACACAACAGCATACTTGGGATAGGTTGCATCTGTGGGATACTGATCAAAATGTAGAAGGAGAGAGGAGTGGAGTTGAGTGGGGAGGGGAGTCCACCATCACTTTGAAACTGGAAAAAGTGGAAAGAAGAGCAACTAAGATGATTAAAGGCCTGGAGACTAAAACATATAAAGAACAGTTGCAAGATTTGGGTTTGGCTAGACTAGAGAAAAGAAGGACTACATGGGACATGAAAGCAGTATTCCAGAATTTGAGAGGCTGCCACAAAGAGGGGCTCAAAGCACTAAAGGGCAGGACAAGACACAATGAATGGAAACCATTCAAGGACAGAAGCAACCTGGAATTAAGGAGAAACTTCCTGACAATGAGAACAATTAACCGGTGGAACAGCTGGCCTTCAGAAGTTGTGGGTGCTTCATCACTGGAGGGTTTTAACAAAAGACTGGACAGTCACTTGTCTGAAATGGTATAGGAACTCCTGCTTGAGCAGGGGGTTGGACTAGAAGACCTCCAAGGTCCCTTCCAGTTCTATTCTGATTCATTGTTCTTCTTGGTTGCAGACAGCATTTGGAGTTTCATCACTGGAGCATTTCAACCCATTGATAAATTATATTGTGGGTGATACATGCTGTTCTCTGAGCTTGGTTGTCTTCCAGACATTTCATTACCCAAACTAGATAACATCAGCAGCGCTAAATATCTATGGAGCTTCTCAGTCATCTGGGTCATTGTTGTCTCAAAGATGCTTTTTTTTAAAGCAAGTGGACTGATTATTTTTCCTTGAGGAAGAAACAATCTTCTTCCTCAAGGAAAAAAAAAAGTCCAGTTGCCTTTTGGAAAAGGCACCTTTGAGATTACCATCAGTGCTAACTACCGTATTTTTCAGAGTATAAGAGGCACCTTTCCCCCCCCAAAAAAAGAGAGTGGAAATGTTGGTGCATGTTATACACCAAATACAGCCATTTTTGGCCTGCCTAAGCCCCACCCCCACATCCCATTTTTGCGAAAAATGGGCCTGTTTTTTGCAAAAACAGGGCACACAGAAAACTGGGGTATTTTTTCTTTCCCCCAGCCCCCAGAAGCACTCTGCAGACCTCCCAAATCTTCTGTGTGCCCCATTTTTTGCAAAAGCAGGTGAAAACGGGCCCGTTTTTGAAAAAAATGGGGCACGCAGAGGGTTTGGGAGGCCTGCAGAGTGCTTCTTGGGGCTGGGAAGGACAAAAACTTTTTTTTCTTACTTAACTCTTCAGAATCTTGGTGTGTCTTATACACCAGTGTGTCTTATAGTCTGAAAAATATGATAGTTTAATTATCTAGTTTGGAAGAAAACAACCAAGCTGAGAGAAAACCAAGGACCTGTCCTGTCGACCCAAAACAAACATTCTCTTTTATTAATACCTGAATTAACTGCTTGCTCTTATTCCTTGTACAACACATTTCTAGGAAGACTTGGTTGAGTGATGTTTTATCAGCATATCTATGTATTATGAGAATTATTCTTGAGAATCTTTGGATTACCCATGGATAAGACAATTCTGAAAAGTAAAACATGCAATTGTTTTGAAGGTTTACCCATGTTGGCATATATTTCATAGTATTTTGCTTTAAAAATTCTAGGATGGGCTTATCTGTGGATGTATTGGAGTAGATATGAAAGTTAAGAATTAATTGGCATTGTTTTCTTCATCATAAAATGTTTGATGAAAATGTAATTCAATGAAACATGAAGTATTTTCATTACATAAAAACATACATGCTATTAGGAATTAACCACCTTACTGATTTTTTCATATATATTTTCCGCATTGAATTTGTTAAGTGCAATGCAGATAACCTTCAGCTTACAGCCATTCATTTAGTGACTGTTTGAAGTTACAACGGCACAGAAAAAAATGACTTATGATTGGTTTTCACACTTACCACCATTGTGGCATCCCCATGGTCACGTGTCAAAATTCAGGAGCTTGACAACTGGCATGTATTTATAACAGTTGCACTGTCCCAAGTTCATGTGATCAACATTTGTAACCTTCCTAGTTACCTTCCAAATAATTCAATGGGTGAAGCTGGATTCATTTCATACATGATTTACGTAACAGCTACAGGGATATGCTCAGTGGTGGAATTCAAATAATTTAACAACCGGTTCTCTGCCCTAATGATCAGCTGGGTAGGCGTGGCTCGGTGGCCATGTGACTGGGTGGGCGTGGCCAACTCAACATCACTCACGTCGATGCGCACTTTACCTTAGCTGTTACAATGTAATAAGGGTTAACCAGAGAGGCAGTTTCTGTAAGCGGGGCAATAAAGATTAGGCTAGAAACAACACCAGAATGTTTCCTTTACAGGATGAGCCCTGTAAAGTGCGGGGGAAAAGCCCAAAATAAGATTCCTTCCAACAACTGGTTCTCCAAACTGCTTAGAAAGTTAAAAACCAGTTCTCCCAATAGGTGGAAACTGACTGAATCCCACCACTGACTTTATGACTCAAGGAAGCGAAGGGAGAGGAAACAGCTGTCTGACACTGTGAACTGCTGGTGACAGGAAAAATTCAGCAGAGAGGAGTATCCTTCTACATCCCACCCACCCCCATACCTGCTTCAGAGTTAATGACACCTAACCTTGGTTAGCCCTGGAAGGACACTTTTGTTAAAAGAGAGAGAGAGAGAGAGAGAGAGAAGAGGTACACAGTGATAAGACCATTTCCTTTCTCACAGCGTCTCCTTTAATGTCAGGCCTGAAATATGAAGTCATTAGGGGATATTAAAACAGTGCTGACAAACTAATTAACAAAAGACATTACGCCGGATGGGCTCAATTTATCCTTTTTAATGGTTCTTATAAATGGGTGCCGCCAATTAAAATTAATAAAGATTTACCAGCGATTGCCTGGCATGCACTGCAAAGGAGTCCACTGAAGGTCGCCTTAAAGTCAGCTTCCTCAGAGCTGCAAATTCAGCTCCGTCTCTCAGTCCAGCAGGATCTCTCTTGGTTATTTCTCTCTCTCCCCCCCCCCTGCCTTTTCCAATGCTGTCTATTTCTGGGTTTTCTCTGGTTCTTGTCTGGGATGCTTTAGAAATCTATTCATCTGTGGGTTGACATTTGAACCCTGCTTGTTCCTAGTTCCGTCTGTCCTTTCAGGATGAACATAACTTTCCAAATCAAATACCAGCCCAACAAGTTTTGCTGACAACTTGCTATTCTCTACTCCAGAGGTCTCCAACCTTGGCAGCTGGCTGGGGAATTCTGGGAGTTGAAGTCCTCCAGGCTTAAAGTTGCCAACGTTGGAGACCCCTCCTCTCCTCTACTCCACTCCACACCAGCCCCTGCCTAAAGACCACAGCAACATTTATTGTAGGGTATTTAAACATCACTTTAAAGTTTTACATTATAAATAATTTTTGGGGAAACTTTCTGAGCTGAAAGGTAATCCAAAACATTTAAAGGAAATTAAGTAAAATATTATTTAAAGTACTTCTGTGGGTATTGATAAAGATTCTCTGAAGATAGTTTAGGCATTTTATTGACACTAATGCAATATTGTAAATCCTTGACTGAACTGAGCATCAAGTTTGAAGAATCATGTTGGTTTAAGTTTTAAAAGGATAAAGTTCCAGCGAGGTGTACAAAGCATTAAATTAAGCTTTACTGTTACATTTTGAAGTTTAAAAACCTTTACAATATCCCCAAACTATTTCAGTGTAAATTTCATCTGGAAATGAAATAAACAAAATATTGTGGCATCCAGCAGATTTATTCTCACATAAATATTTAATGGTAGGCCCAATTGACAAAAGAAGGACTAGGACTTCTATCCTGCAATGGATAGACAATGATGATTACGATGAAACATTTATGGATAATGTCCATCTAAATAAAGTTGAGTGTGAGATATTTTGGATCATAGAATTCAAGGGTTGGAAAGGATTTTCAAGACCATCTAGTCTAGTTCCCTGCATAATGCATATAGTGCAGCCACTACTACAATATCCCCAACATATGTCATCCAGTTGCAGCTTAAATACTTCCATTAAAGTACAGTCTACCATTTCCCAAATTTGAACAGCTTGTACAATTTAAAAGGTTTTCCTGGTATTCAATCGAAATCTACTTGCTTATAAGATAAATGTCAATGAGGTATGTTTGTTGGATATGACTGTCATGTTATACAGTAGTTATTTAACTATATCCATCTGGTAGTAACATAATCCAGCCCAAATTTTGCCAACTTTTAGACTTAAATTTAATCAAAGATTTTGTCAAATGTTTTCTGAAATCAAGATATACTATGCCCATCACATTCCTCCCATCAACAAAGCTGGTCAACCTTAAAAAAAAACCATACCAGTTTTGTTTGGTATGACTTGATCCTGATAAATTCATGCTGGATCCAGCCAAGCAATGCATATTTTTTGTAAATACTGCCAAGCCAACTGTCTAATAACATGTTCCAGAGTTTTGTTTGAATATCTATGTTGTAATGCTGAATGTAATGTTGAATAAATGCATAGAGCTGGTAGAAAGAAGGAAAAGTCAAGGGTAGGATTCAGTGGCGGGCTTCAAATTTGTAAACAACCAGTTCTGTGGGCATAGCTTATTTGGCGTACTACCAAGAATGTAATAAGGGTTAAAGGAGAAGCAGTTTCTGTAAGCAGGGAAATAAAAATTAGGCTAAAAACAACACTAGAATGTTGTAATTCCTTACAGGATTAACCCTATAAGGTAGAGAGAGAGAAAGGAGATTGCTTCTAATAATGGTTCTAGGAACTGCTTAGAAAGTTAATAACAGGTTCTAGGGAACTGGTTAGAACCTGTAGCAACCCATCTGTGGTAGGATTGCTGTAAATTCCGAAGGCTAATAGAATTGCTACTCATTAATGGGCTACAAAAGAGAGCTTAATGCCATTTCTCAAGAATTAAATAGACACCAGAGCTCCTTATCACTCTGTATTGTACATCCAATGTAAAAATGTATATGTTAAAACTAAAAATCTTTTACTCTACATCTCACTTTACATCGATTAGGTCATTCACTCACATTTCATTTGGAAGAGCAGCTATTCATTTTTATTTACTGTTCTTTTAAACAAGACTATGAGTTAGAATAGGTGATGCTTTTACTGTATCCTTAAGCAGACAAAAAGGTATGGCAGTTTGAGGAAACCAGATTGTAGCCACTATGCACAAATTCTTTTCTGTTTAAAAAAAAATTATAAAGACTTGTCACTTAGGGAAACTCTTGAAGATAAACACCTTAATGGAAGGAAGTTTTTAAAGTAAACTTGAATAATCGTTAGGATCCCACAGTGAATTAATATGCTTATTTTCTAACATTAGCAATTGTTGCAAATTGGATTATAAAGCATACCCCCAGCTGTGTCCTGGGAAAGGCCTTCCCCATTCATAAAATGGAAGCCTTGCCATTGGGAACCACTCACAAAATACCAATTTGCCAGAATGCTACCAGATACTTTCTTTAGGTTTCTATGCCCGGTAATCCCCCCCTCTAAAAATCATATTTCTGGACTATCTAAATGGGTGCATTGTTTGGAGGAACAAAAGGCAGCACGGTGCAAATGTGCAAATACCAAATCCTTCTTCCCTATGCACTGATGCAAAACAAAGGAATATCTGAACATTAATTATGCATCACAGACTTCCTGGGACTTTTTTTTTAATGGCCTGTCTATTCTGAGCCAATTTTCTTTGGGGAGATTATTCATACCTTGCTTTTACCAATCTGATGGCAGCAATATTATAAATATTATGGCATAGGTCTATATCAGGGGTCCCCAACCCACATTCTGTGGACCAACACCAGGCTGTGGCATGCCAGAAACTGGGCCATGCAAACAAGCAAAGCCCCATCCATGGGATGCAGACAGCATGAGAAACCACGCCCCTTCCGGTTCATGGAAAAACCTCTCCCCAAGGAACCGGTCCCTGGTGCCCAAAAGGTTGCAGGCCCCTGTTCTATATCACCTTCCTTCCCAACCCATTTTGTTTTCCTGTTATTTTAACACTGCTCTCCTTTTTGTTTGTTTTTTCCTCCCTTTATCTATTTATCCCTCTATTTAAGCTCCATTATTATAGCGTTGCATCTTTCATACTTTTAAAACATACAGATATTTAAAAAAAATAAGATGTAAGGTCAACAATCCTGTACTTTTTCTTTTATATGAACAAATCAAATTCAAGTGTGTCCTTTAAGTGTGAGCTCTCATTCATAACGGCTATTTGAATTTTTAAAATTCTTCTACCGTAACAGCCTCTTAGATCATTGAAGTACTGAAATATTTATAATAAAAAGTCCATAAATGTATGAGAACCTTAAATGTTTCAATTATATAAAACTAAGAACCATTCATTCTGTGCCCATTCCTAGATAATAAATAAGATTAAGGGGCTCAAAGTTTTGTTTTCCATAATTTGAAAGAATGTTTGAGGGCTTAATTGGAGACAATTTACCTTATATTTCACTTTAGCCTGAATGCATTTCCAATGCTAGCTTACATGAGAAGAAATCTGAATATAGAAAGAAGAGGACGTACTGAATGTTTTCTTAACAACACTGAATAACCTTAACATTCATATCTGGTTGCATTCACACGTCACATTAATTTTCATCATGATTTGTTGAATCATCAGTCTGAAGATGAATAATGACTTGTTTTTCAGTTTCAAGATTTATTCTCCCTTCTTTTTAAGCAGTCCTAGTTTGGTGTATGACCTGTATAGTGTTAGGAACAGGTGATTCTGTGCAAAGCAGCATACCACAATCTGACTACATTAATTCCCGTTTGCTATTGTGGTTGTTTACAGTTTCAACTGGTAAGCTATGCTAATTCACATCATAATAAGCCCTGAAACACCCAATCATGTTTTTGCTTATGTTATTGCAAAAAACCCAACTATCAACTGATGTGGGGCCAAGGTTCCTTGACAGAATATGGGAATGTGGCCTCTCATCTTTAGATGCTATTACAAATAACTCCAAAATAAAATGTAAAACTGCAACAAATATTACACTCTTTCCAAGAGACTGCCAGTGGTATTTTAATGGCCCTAGGTGACTTAGGGGAAAGAAAAGTCCGCTTGTAACATGAACAGATACCTGAATTGTTCAAATATTTATAGGCTGCCTTGATTGAACTCTGGTTTTGTTATCTTACTTGCCCAATTTGGGTTATTCTCTCTCTCTTGAATCCTTTCCGCATGCTGTACTAGTTGTGATAGATGATGATGAGATGTTTGTCTCTTATAAAATGAAGAGACAGTCCTGGTGAACCAAATTGGGTCCAAAAAAGTCAAGATGATAGGCAGAACTGCAAAATAGCAGTCCTGTCCCTTTTTACAAGCAATGCACATGTAACAAACAAACAGGAAATGGAATATTAATGATATGGTCATGATTATTATCTTAACTTTTTTGACCCCCTCCCCCCTCAACACTCTTGCAGTAAGGGCATATTTGTTTAGGAGAATATCATCCTTTCCATGAGGGTTGAAGAAATTTTAGGACTCCCTGAACAAAAAGTATTAGCATCCCAAACTGGAAGCTATGTAGATTGAGGCTGCAGTGAATTGCAGTTCAACAACATCTGGAGAATCAAAACTAATTTAAAATTTGGTAGCAAGCTGTCATACCTTTCCATGATTGATTAAAAATGCAGTAAATGGAATGTGTTGGGCAGATTAATTTTTTTGCTTTAAATATTAAAAATAGTAAAGTGATCAAAGTGATGGAATTGGAAAGGAAATGAGTGAAAATACATTAATAAGTAGACCAGAAAACAAAATGAAAATATTTAAAAACTATTGTCCCAATGTAATGGAGATATTAAAATGGGTTGTTAGGATATTGGAGGATGCTTTCAGCTGAGCAGGAAATGAGTTAATTCATCCCACAGGGTTAAAATCAATTCCCCATCTCCCCACGTGCATCTTTTCACATAGCCAAAGGGTACAGAAACATCACTCTGCTAAATTTTCCCTTTCTTTCTCTTGCAAGTTTTGCAATGCACATTCATGTACAGCACGTTAATTGTCTTTTCCTCTAATCCCTGCATCATGATAAATCTCCTACTGCCCTATTATTTGGCTAATTGCTGTGGATTATATGGCAGTCAGGTCTCTTTGGCAAGCTGAGATAAATGGAGAACATTTCCCTTGTTTTGATTTCATTTGCTAATTGCCGCGTGGAGAAGTGGTTAGGTTAATTCATTCCCTCTCCCTCTTCAACAGCAACCTCTCGATTTTCACAAGATGGGAAAGGAGTAGAAAAACAGGGTTCTCACAAGGGGTTCATTTATTTCCTGCCTGAAAACTTGGAGCTGAGAAAGAAGAGGTCCTGTGGTGCCTCACCCAAGATACTGCAGCAATATTCTGATTATTAAGTTCATGGGAGAAATCCTGTTTAGGCCATTTAATTTTACATTTAATGGAATTTTAAACTGCACTTGAATCAGATTTATTCCTTATCCTGGCAATGGTTACTTTTTGGAATGTAGCTTCTGATGAGACACACAAGATGTGGCCCTTTTTTTGTACCCTCCTCTCTCTCTCTCAAAAAAAAAAAAAAGATTGGTCTAATCAATGTATTATAGAAATGACACATATATTATTTATGCAAGTAATTTATGGTTGATAGCAATCCATGATTGGCTCTGATTTGTATTTAGTATTTATAATCACAAACAGGTCCATTAAAAATAGAAACTATACGGGGTTATTAATACATTTAATAGTTCTTATATGAAGTTAACTTGTGAAAAAACACCTGCTATGGTGATCTACCCTGTTTCCCTGAAAATAAGACCTCTCCTGATAATAAGCCCTGTCAGGCTTTTGAGTGCATGTGCTAAAATAAGCCATCCCCTGAAAATAAGCCCTCTCCAAAAGACAGAAGCAGCCATGAGGTGACCACGCTCGCCACCTACTGCACCTCAAAAATAATAAGACCTCCCTGAAAATAAGGCCAAACGCTTATTCCGGGGGTCAAAAGAAAATAAGACCCTGTCTTATTTTCGGGGAAACACGGTATATACACATAATGTTTCTTGATAAAAAATAGTATTGTTACAAAGTTAGATAGATACAGGGAATCAGGTTTCTGGTATCATGTGATAGTGAGGTTCTCCAGGATCTCAGTATTTCTGGTTTAAATATACAGAAAAATTTCAACAATACTGTAGTAAATTACTGTGGTGAGATGGGCAGCAAATAAATGTAATAAATAATAATAATTGGCTCATCCAGATCTGCTATCCATCTTCCATGAGCCACAAGTTACTTAAAATTGCCATTTGTGAGCTTCATGCCGTACTTGGCTTCTGACAAGCAGAGTCAATGAAGAAGCTAGCAGTAAAATCGCGAATCATAGTCATACGATGTCTCGCTTAATAACCGTATCAGTTAGTGACAGTTGCAAGGTCCAATTGTGATTGTTAATCAAGGACTACATTTACTATTATATTACATATGCAATACTCCTGATGTACTACACTTATACTATGTTACTTTAGTACACATGCTACATAGAGGTGGGTTTTAAATCTTCTTACTGCCGGTTTGCTGAGGGGTGTGCTGCGGCCGCTGTGTGCGCTGTGTGCGCTTTGTGTGCTGCGCGCGCTTGTGCAGTTCTTTTAAAAAGCTTCTGTGCATGCGCAGAAGCAAAATCCAAGATGGGTTAGGTGCTATAGGTGCCGCAATAGGTGCCGCCAAAAGAACCGGCTCAGGAGTGTGACAGGCCCAGGTTACTAATGGTTCTACCGAACCGTGCCAGTAAGTAACAAACGGTTTGGTAGAACCAGACCAAACCGTTAGGAAACCACCTCTGATGCTACATTACTAGTACTTTACTTCTGTTCTACTTTCTTTCTACATACTCTCATATAACTATTGCTTTCACTGTATCTTAACTTTCCTAACTTTCCTATTCTCCTGAGGTAGGCTGGTGCTTTCCTTCTTTCCCTTGGAATCTGATTCACAATTTGCTTTGTAAAGTATGCTGTTTTACCCATACCATGTTGTATTTTATTGAATTCTCTGCTGTCCCATAACTGGCCAGTAGATGGCGCTCCTGAATCTTTTTGGCACTCTCAGTATTCTTTATGTTCCTCTTCCTGCTTGGAAGAACTTTTATATCTGTTTGAGAGGGAGGGACAGTGGGAGAATTAAAGGCACAACACAATGCAACACAACACATTTCTCCAGACTTCCAACAGCTTCTCCCAGGGGTTCTCACTCAGCAGTGATTTCAACTCTGTGGCAGTTTTCTTTGGGCTCTCCCTCTATTCAATCACTCAATGGTTCTCTCACAAGAGATGAACTTTCCTTTGGTAGGTTCAGAGGTGGGTTCCTACCAGTTCGGACTGGTTCTACTGAGTAGATAGTAAGCTACTGGTGACGTCACAGAGCCGATTCTGGTCTGTGGATGCCACCATCTTTTTATTATTATTTTTTTATTTTGGAGGGAATTTTTTTTGAATTTTTTCAGGTTTTTTTTCTTCTGCACATGCGCA
>JANHFT010005190.1:81278-95296 GCA_032467955.1 Pseudoxenodon macrops | reverse complement strand
TTGACTTGTGCAGTGTACAGGTCCTCAATGGAAGGCAGGTTGGCAGTAATTATTTTTTCTGCAGTTCTGATTATCCTACAGTTCCTCAGAAAACAATTTCAAAAATCCTGCTCTAGATTACAGTGCTTTGATATTGCTTTTAAGTAAATAATCTTGCTTATTTCTAATACACAGCGATAACAAATTATACATTTTAACAAATTATATGCTTAACAAATTATGCAGACATTCCTATATGGAGATTTCTACAGTTCCTTAACTGTCTTATTCTCTCTCTCCCTGATTCACGTAGGTCATGGGTGTCAAACTCAATTGCATCACATGACTTATCGTGACATATCGTGACATTTTTTGCCTTTATGGAGCCAGGGCGTGGCCTGCACTGGCCCATTGACTGCCATTTTGACACCCCTGATGTAGGTGTTTCTATTAGATTGTTAGCTGCAGAATGTTCCTATAGCTGTGGCCACATACAACAACAATGTTCAACAACCATTAGAACTTCCTGCATTCCTAAACTTCTTTTTTTGTATATAACTCCATGTTCATCAAAAGGTATCTCAGGTGTCTTAATTAGGCAGGGAGCTTTTTGGGATCTAGTTTACCATTTTTCTAGCGCTGCCAAGAAGATAATTTGAGATCATTTTATAATACTTGTATCTATCGGGTTGTCGCATCCTGCCATGAACCACTTATGTCAATTTATCTAATTACAAGTGGCTTGAGATGGTGCTAGAATAACAACATTTGATATGTTTGTTCATTTAAAAATGCATAATTAAAACAGAATGGAAACACAACCAAACAAATTAAGAAGTACCCATTTCTATAATGTTCATTTTATCTGAATTTTCTAGTTATTTCCAGCACTAATAAATTGGAATTGGTGAACAGGAAGAAGAATACCTCCAGTGTTGCATTGTACTGTAGACAGCATCTATTTTTATTGAAGTTAAAAAATCTTAATACACTATCCCAAGTCAAGTATTTTCCAGGAAGCATATAATCATCATCCACAGTATGACTATGCTTAACAGATCACTAAATGCCCAACTCCCTGTACAATACAGTGGTACCTCAGTACTCATCATTAATTGGTTCCAGGAGGCGCAAAGAGTACTAAAAAAAGCTGAATAAAAAAGATTTTTTCCCATAAGGAATAATGTAAGTGAGTCATAAGACAACCAACACCGACAAGTTCTAGCTTGTGCGTTGAGTACCAAACAAACGATAAGTACCAGGACAAATTTTTTGCAGTCAAAATGCATTGAGTACCAAATTCAATGAGTTTCAAAGCAGTTGAGTACCAAGGCACCACTGGGTAGGATTTCTCTTCTCTTCCTTTCAGTAAAGGAGGCAAAACATAGACTCTCAATACAATTCTTTTTACTATAAATAAAGAATTTAATTAATCTAAAAATAGAAGTACACGCTTTCTTAAAGACTTTGCCCTTCATACACTGTATATCAAATCCCAGGTCTAGAGGCTATATTAATCTATAGAAGTCTTCTGCAGTGTGCTGACAACAGCACTACAGTTAGTTAAAAGTAGCTAACTATTGCAATATACAATGCGGTACTCTCTATAGAGGGGAATGAAAGCCACAGCAAATCCTTTAGAGATTCTAGGCCTATTTAAGGCCATCTCTTTTATCATCTTTTTTTTTAAATATAAATGTTGTTAAAAGTTTTAAAGTGAACAAAACTAACACAAACTAATGAAGAATAAAGACAACAAAGAAAGAGAAAGGGGAAAAAGTGCAAAGAGAAAGGATAAAAGAAATAGAAGCCAAACTTTTTTGGATGCAAACACATACATTAATGCAGAAGATTTTAAAAACTAAAGTACAATTGAAACCAGAGGCTTTTCCTTGGGGACTAATGGGTTAGCAACAAGAAAAAAGATGTGGAACTTTGTTTCATGCCAACTGCAACAAGATTATTAGACGCTCAAAAGCTTCGACACTGCCCACAATGGAGGAATGGTTAGTGAAGATGATGGAATTTGTAGAGCTGGTTAAATTTACTTCTTTGATTAAAGAAAAGACATTTACATTTAGGGCTGATTGGAAACCCTTTATAGACTTTTTGCATGAAATGGTAAAAAAAAATGCACTTAGGATTTGTGGTTTCGATGATGGAAAATAGAAATGGCGAGCTTCTTTTTCTATGATTTTATTTTGTAATCATAGAATGAGAAATAGCTTTCTAATCATACTTGTATTTGCTGCAAAGGAAATTGGAATCTATCTCTTTGTTCTCAGGCATGAAAACTGAATATTCATCCTGAAACATACTATACAGCACAGTAATTCAATTGTTACTCTTCTTGCCTGTCTCCTCCAGTGCCCTGCATACCTTTTGGCTTTGCTTGCTGTCTTAAATTATCAAAAAACATTTTCCTAAACTGTGGTTTATACTGACAATGAAGGAAGAGGGCAGGCAAATCAATGATCATAATATTAACATTTGTACATATTTGTAAAAAGGTCATTTCGCCTTATGTGCCCTCAAATTCAATAAAAGACTAAAGTAAAATAGCCTAAAGTTACAAATCCCATCAAAGATGCAACAGCATTGATAATACCGGTGTCAAGATAACCTTATATTTTGTGAACACTCAAATACTGTATAAATTGTCTGCATTATAAAGAGTAGATTATGGTTTCCTGCTTCTGTATAGCACAAGATCAAAGGAAGCCATGTAACAGAGGCATTACAGTCTAAAGAGTAGAGATGGGTTCCTACCGGTTCTATCGGGTTCTATAGAGTAGGTAGTAACTCCGCGGTGATGTCACTGAGCTGGGTTCTGTCGGTGGCTCCGTGGGTTCCGCCATCTTGGATTTTGCTTGTGTGCATGCGCATGTGCAGAAGCTAGTTTTTGACTGCCGCGCGTGCTCAAGGCGCGACCCTGAGCGAACCGGCAGTAAGAAGATTCAGAACCCACCTCTGCTAAAGAGACTTCTTTTCACTTAGTGAAATGGGAATTGTTAAATAATCATTATATTTATCATTAAACTAACATCAACAAAATGGACTTTTGGAGTATTTCTTAATTTGAAAAGAAATTCACTTTGCAAAATTTGATTATAAAATGTTTTATTTACTTTTTTAAAATAGTTATTTAAAAATAATAATAATAAAATGGAAACAGTACCTTCCATTTTGGTTATCTCTTCCATTTTTATTCTGGTTTGCAAAATGTCAAAAACGATTGCCAATGATTCAAATTAATTCCCCATAATGGGGGAGGGGCATTTTCCCATTTCCACAGAAATTCTGTGGAGGATTAATTTTAGTCAGTCCTCCCATTTTCTAGGTTATCAGATTTTAAATTTCTTGGAGAAGCACTATTCCCAGTACAGTATGTCCTTCCTTTCCTTGGCCAAATGTTTCTTTTCATTTTTTTCAGCTTTTCGGTTTTGCAAATCTGCAAATTATAAATATAGAATGAGAAAGAGGGAAATTGGCTCACCTTAGGGAAAAAAAGTCAAATTCCCCAGCATCAATTCTCCAACCTTCATAATTAGCAGTTGCTAACGATCAAAACAGAATAAAAATATGCTGCTGGATTCTAATTATAATTCAATATCAGTTGGAGATTCTTTTTGGTAAAGTTTTCATTTAACATATCTATGAATTTTCATGCACCTTTTTGGTACAAATATACATATTTGTAATTTTACCTAATATACAGTTTTTGCCAGCAATTTCCTCTAATGCTAAAATTTTGGTACACTATTTGCATGCATTATTTGTAGTTAGATATGCATGTAATATTTATTTATTTATATTTTTAATTGACAAATGGTATTGCAGTTTGGCTACCTATGAAGTTGCAATTAAGTATGATTCATTTTTCCATTATTTCCAAAATGTGAAATTGTCTAGGTTTCTGTACAAATACAAACTAAACAATTTGTCTCCTATTCCTTCTCCAATGCTGTATCTCTACAAAAGCAGTGACTACGACATTTAAAACATTCTTAAAGGTGCTCTACAGTTTCCGATAGGTGTTTTCAGGAAGTATTTATATGTAAAATCACAAGACCATGACAAGTTTATATCACCTTCTTGCATTATTTAAAGACTTTATTCTCATGCTCCTTTAGATTCCTCAGGGATTTCTTGGGCACCATTGTTAAGGATGGGTGATGATAGTGAAAAAGAGTCAAAACATTTCTCATTAGACAGTAAAATATTTAGACAAAAATGAATATTTAATGGGCATGGACTCATGTTCATTTGCAAATTCCTGGAACCATCGTCTTAATGAGAATGTCAAAATGAATATCAAGGACTTTTGCAAGGGGAATAGTTAATTATCTAATCATAAAGTGCCTGATTTTAGGGTATCAGTTCAAGTTCAAGGAGGCAGGGAAAGCTTACAATGTTCTCAACATATAAAATGAGTTCCAAGAACAAAATAAACTGATACATTCATTTTGGATAGCTCCCGTCATGTATATATGCTATATTATACATCCTCTATAAAATAAGCATGATACGGGGGAACTCTATATATATCTATATATAAAAATCTATATATCCTTCTTTCTTTAGTAAAAAAAAATGCCCACCTTTTTCATTTGATGGCAATCGAAGCACTTGGAAAGGTTAAAATCCCCCAGCATGACTTTTGCAGTCCCTGCAATTAGTAGGTGTTAACTATACACAGAAATATGTACTCTACAGGAGATCCTGACTGCAGATTTCCACCATCTGTCTAATTAGATTTCTGGGATTCAAATACATGCATGTAATTTTTCATTACTTAAGAATGGTAAAGTAAGTTATCCTATCATATTATGAAGACAGAAACTAAGCACCTTGAAATGATATCAGCAGGGTAATTATTCTCAGTAATAAAGCTATTGGACAAAGCTATTTAGGTCAAACCTGAAGCAAATTATTTCTGAGAAGTGCTGGAAGAAATGTCCTTCTGGGTTCAGTTCCAAGTGGGGAAAAATACACTGAATTCATGGAAGTTGCTTGGAAAGAAGGTTTATTGATGAACAGGGTCACGTGGCTTGAGTTCCTGAACAGGGTCACGTGGCTTGAGTTCCTGAACAGGGTCACGTGGCTTGAGTTCCTGAGCAGAAAAGGGCTGAGATGCCTTGGTTTTATGCTCTCTGTTGGGCCCCACCTCCGAGTTTCCTGTTCCTGTATAAGAAATGCATTCTGATTGGTTGTCAGACTCCCAGGGGGTGGGGGTCCTAGCTAACCTTGTAGGCTGTCCTGAGACCCAGGCTAGTTTGAGCGCTAGCTGATGCAATCTTCCCAGGTACCATGTGGTGAGATGGGCAGAGATCCCATCCTATCTTTGTTATGTAGAATAGACTGGCTCAGGCCCATTGACAAATGTGGTGGTGGGGCTGAGTTTCTCCTTCTCTGAATTTCTCCTTCTCTTTTAGGGGAAATATTCTGCCTTTTTAGTATATCCCAAAATATTTCATTTTTCTAGGAGAAGGGTGGGTTTTAACTTCCAACAGAAGCTTTTCAGAAAGATTCCAGACTCTTCTATACAGAAGAAAATCTTAAAGATGGAAAATACTCTGAACCAACTACCCAGCCCAACTGCCTGAAATGAACTTTTCTGGGGTCCATGTTTTCCCAAAGAAATTTGTAATTTCATCATTCCTGAGTGGGTGATTGTTCTTTCTAGAAAGGAATGAGGGACAAAGCATACCGCATAAGAACCAGACATATATCTCTGGTCTTAGAGGGTTTCTTGCAGGAGTTCTTACTTTCAAATTGATTTGGAAGATGCACTTTGGAACATATAAGCCTAAAAAAGTCAGTCTGCTTTCATAGATATAGTTTAGGAGAAAGCTGCTGTGCTTACACCTGTAGGAAGATTGAAGTAGTGGTTTTGAATCATTTAAAGAAGGCTAATTGTTCTTCTTGAATGAGAAAGCAACGTATTAGCTGGTTCATACATAATTCTAAACCATAACGAATGACTTTTCATATGCTAGGTGCTAAGCAAAGTACATTACAGCTTTTACACTATAATATTAAGGCCATTCTGAATATTTCTACTTATTATTACAAAACCAGACACTTTCTTTTGTATTCAATACTGATCTGCTTCTTCTCTACCTCGTTTTATTAAGAATTATGGACCACAAAAACTTCCTTGGAAAACCCAATTACTGTTATCTTCTCCTGTATTTGATTCCCAGAATGCTTGCAATGCATTCTTTCATGTTTCACCATTAGGCACTTTTTATTATATTTATTCATCAAGGACCAGGGTGTGATTAGGGTGCTGGGCTGGAGGTTAGCATGTAATGACACACCATTATATAATTCAGAGTTGATTTGTTTTAGCTAAATGCATAGTTGATTAAGTATTCATTTAAATTTGGGCAAGACAGTAGGTTACCAGTAACAAGTAGTTTTGAAGACTAGCTTTGGTAAAATAAATTACCTCCCCAGATAATTCAGAACTTTTCACCCATATTATTGAGTAAAATAATTATAGCTGAAGGAAGACTTTAAAACAAGAAAAGTCTTATGGAGCACTGAAAATACTGAGTACATTTTTTTTAACCTTAACATCCATGACTTCTGGTTCTCTCTCCTCTCCTCGGTCTGAGGCAGCTAAGAGCTAACACTTTTTCATCCTTTTAAATAAATGATAAATGCACAACTATGTCAGATCCATCCAAAGACTCACTTTCTCAAACTTATCGTTTTCATTTTACAAGGCACTGCCTGGAGCCACCAGCAGCACTTTCAAAACACTCTTCACCCAAAGGACTGTCCTGCACCAGATAATCTCTCTCCAAAAAGGTCTTCTTTGAAAGACGAGATCAAATCTATCACTAGACATCTCAACCTGGACCTTCGAGCCAACCCTGATGCCTGAATTGAGCAAACCCATCCTAATCTGTACCGTTTTAGCTCACCTCAGATGGAAGATTCCTCCATGTATAGAACAGGGGTCTCCAACTGTTATGTCCTAAGTTATGTCGGCGTCTCACGAACATGATGTCTTATTGTCTGATCTGACTGGCTGAAGCCTGTGCACGTTTTGGCGGGAGAACGCAGCCGCCTGATTGGTTAACCCTTCTGACAGCTGGCTATAAAAGGAGCTGTCAGACTCAAAGCGGCGCCGGGTTTTGCTTGTTCGCTGTTCAATACGCTGTTAGCTCTTCTGTTAGATTAAACGGTTGTTATTCAGAAACAGCCTGTCTGCCTCATTATTCCTAACCTATGCTGAGAATATAACACCAACTTCGGCAACTTTAAGCCTGGGAGGACTTCAACTCCCAGAATTCCCCTGACTGAGAACACTTTGCTGATATAGAACACTCATGAACATGGACTACGGCATTAATGGATAAATTGACAACTGATTTGAAAAGTATTAAAATGATTGAGTAACGTAGACTTTTATCTGAAGAAGTTGTTTTGTTTTTAATATAGTATGTCAATAGGCACTTTTTGTCTTCAGCGCTTTCCATTGCCCAGGAAACATTTTGTGTCTGGTGATGAGAGTGGCTACTTTTTCCTCTGAATTGGTAATATATAAAGAACATTGATATATGGAGGTTTCTATCTGAACCACTGTAAAATAAATCCCTGTGATTGAATTTAAATGGATACTGAGTGGCTCTCCAATTCTTTTCCTTTTCTCCTTTGTTATGTTCTAGCTTTGATATATACCCTGGGTATTTGTGTGGAAAAGGTTTCTAGCATTAAAAAAAAAAAGCTTAGACATTGTCCTTCTGAAGGAGAAAGACCTTGAAAGAATAAAACAGAACTGGCACCTTCACTATTAAAGGCGCAGATGCAGCCCTCTGATTTTGCTCATGTTAGACGTACGCTTTTATTCCAAGCAAGTTCAAGACTCAGAAAATAATTATGTAGTTTAGCCAGGAGTCAGAATGCATAGAGGAAACAGGGTATTTCACAGAAGAATGCATACTTTCATTTTAGAAATAAACAGTCCTTTTGTGATACAAGCCAAAATACTTGCAAAATTTTAATTGGCTCATAAATAAGCTCGGGCTACTTCAAATCAGCCTTGCTTGCTTCTTCTCTTCTCCATCACCACCACCACCACCCCCGCCCCAAATTTATCAGCAGCAAAAAGTGGTATGAAGGGGTAGTTCATGTCTTGGCCAAATTAGAGCTTGAGGCTTGCCAATAAGAAACTTCAGAGCACAAAGATTCAATTATAGATTAAATTTGCCAGGAATTTCGGGTGGAAGGAGCAACTGGGAAACTCTTCAGTGGACGAAAAGGAAAGACTGCAGGAGAGTTGACTACAAGGAAGGCTGAACATAATGGCTGGTAGGGAAGCAACAAGTATCTCAACTGATTCTGAACTGAGAGTTGTTTAGGTTATCTTGCTGCTGTCAGCTGAAAGGATAACATGAACTACAAAACAAGAGAGAGAGAGATATCACACAAAGAAACAACCTCCTACTTGAGAGAACACACTACATGTTGCATGCCAGTTGGATGTTATTACAGGTACTATGATAATCAATGAAAGTCAACATACTGTAATGCATCAAGCATCCCTTTCTCATTTCATCATCTGATTCCAATAAATAATGCATTTCACTTTTCTTTTCTTTTAACTAGGCTGGCTGGCTTGCAGTTCAAAATGGAACAAGCCTCATCAAAACTGAAAAGAATGACTGCTGGAAACAAACCTAAAAACAAAACAAATAAAGAAAAAATCGATACCTCTTTCAGTTCGCAGGGCGTACTTTGGTGTTTCTTCCCAATAAGGGGGTGTCGAAAAGATTTTTGCTTGGAACTATTAACTGAAAAGCAATTTGACTGTTCCCACTTTGAGGTTAAAAAGGCATCTTCCATATCCTCTATTTCCTCAGTCTGACTCTCTTCTCCCTCAGAAACATAAGAGCCATTTTTGTTGAGCAGAAACCCATGGATCAACAGCTGACAGGCCTCTAAGTCAACTTCACATACTCTTTCTAAAAGATGGCTTCTTCCACAGCTGAAAGAAAAGGCAACATAAAAAATCAATAATTTGCTTAGATAAAAAAGCTCATGTCTCATATGAAATGTCAGGATTCTCTTGGTTTCTTTTAGGGCATTTTGTTTTTAACAGTTCTAATAAAGGATTCAGTAGATGTGTTCCCTTGTCAGTTTATTATATTTTTACCCCATCTTTATTACTTTTTAAGTAACTCAATATACCTAATGCTCCTTTCTCTTACTGTGTTCCCCACAACTACAACCTTGTGAGGGGATTTGAGTGGCTCTATGACAATTCACCATGGCCAACTCGCCACATCAAACTCACCCTGGCTACCTTGCCATGGGACAACAACTTACTGCAGGGCAAGATTTACACTAATATCAAAGAAATGGAACAGAATCATTAAAGAAAGGAGACAAAAGGAGGGACAAAATGACACATCAATGACAAAATTTAAAATGTTTTTTAATTTATTTTAAATAATTAAATTGAATTGTTAAATTGTCCCATGGCAAGTTGGCTATGGTACATTGTCCCGCAGTGAGTTGGCGGTAGCAAGTTGGCCAGAGCAAATTGGCCCATTCCAGATTTGGGCTGAGAGTGAGTGAGTGATTGGCCGAAAGTCACCCAGTCTAAACAAAATTGTTTGTTTAGAATAATAGCTACTTACTTCAGTATGAGTTCTGGTGAATTTGATTATTATCAAGGAACTTCCTTAACATCACGGGAAACCTGCAGTGATGTGTATATTCATTTAAGAAGGGATGGTTAGTTTGTACTTCATCCTATTCTGCAGCTCTTTCAAGAAATCACAACATTCAGTTTGGCCTCATTCAAATATATACTATCTATATAGTGACCAGGATCCAATGCTCAAGGCTGCCATGGGAGCATCAGAAAAACATGAAAGCATCCATTTTCAAGAGTAAAAATACTACAAAGCACGAGTCAAGTCTTTTTGATAGAAAGAAATAAGTCAACGCTGGAGTCCATCTTAGATATGCAGGATTTAATATAAAGCCACAGTCCTCTAAAGAAGCTGGTGAGAAGAATGACCCAGTTATTTTGATTACAAAAGAATTAGGGACACATAAGAGTACATAGCAATTCCAGCCAAATCTTGTTAAAATAACATAACCTAGATTCTCAAATGAGCAAATGACAAATAGAAATAATTTTGAAGCTAAGGAAGAATGTAATTATATGGAGGTATCAACTTCAATTTGTTTAAAATTAAGTAAGGCTAAATTCTTTATTACATTTGGTATCTTTTCTGCAGAGTATATATATATATGAAATTTCCTCATTAAGAAAACATACAATTCAGAGGTGGGTTCTGAATCTTCTTACTGCCCGTTCGGTCAGGGTTGTGCCTCGAGCGCGCGCTCGCAGAGCAATCAAAAAATAGCTTCTGCGCATGCGCAGAAGAAAATCCAAAATGGCAGCACCCACAGAGACTCTATGACATCATCGTGAAGTTACAGCCTACTCTATAGAACCGGTAGAACCGGTAGAAACCCCCCTCTGATGCAACTGGACTATTTAGGGTATGACTATCTACACATATCTGTAATTCAGACAGGTTCAAAGGTAAGTAAGAGTTGGATTGAACAGGCACAAGAAATAAACTTTTTTACTTGTTTAATTTTCCCAGTAATCCATGCTACAACCCTCATGCAACTTATGATGGGATTCCTCCTCTTTCAAACCAGAATCACATCTCTCTGTCCAGAATGTGAGTTTGCTGTCTTCAAAAGAGTGACCCTTGTCTTTCAGATACAGATGGACTGATGAATCCGGTCCTGGTGAGTTTGTTCTCCTGTATTTGTGAAGTGGTTGTTTCTTTCCCTAATGTTTTCAAAGGAAAAACCCAAGAAAGTCCAATTGCCTTTGGAAAAAGCATGGGACAACCATGACCTGGATGATTGAAAATTTCCATAGACAGTGAGGTTGATGGTACTGAAGCTTGCTTGCCCTGGATCTTTGGTTGACTAAAAAAAAACTGTTGAACCTCAAGGCAAAGGGATTCTGCCATCCTAGCAATTGGCTTGCTCTTGGAATAGAGGACTTCTGAAGGAAAGCTGATCCTCAACATGAGAATTGGATGACAATAGTGAAGGAAATTGAAACACAGGCAAAGATGCAGAATTATCAAATTCAAAAAGATCAGCAAGGGTTCTGCTAGATGATGAATAGAGTTGATCTTATGGTTCCATGGCATTGGACAAAAGAAATGTCCTGGAGCAGAGAACATCCAAAGGATATGACAATGACACCTGCAAAAGCTGTCTTCGATGCAGTCAGCCCAAGACAGCATTAGGTGGCAGAATTTGAGCTCACATAAATGTGGGAACTAGACCCTGCAACAAACCCAAATATCTACCTTGCTCCCAGCAGCAGCATCACAGCCCCAACAAGTATACACACAAGATTAGAGGCACCTTCATATGTTTTCCTGTAATGTGATATATGGCATCATCTGTCAGTGACGCCCCTCTGAATTCTAGGTAGGACAAATAGAACAAACTTTATACAAAACTATTAATGGGCATAAAGTTTGACATCAGCATTCAAAAAACACCCAAAGTAATACCAAAACATTTTAACCTCCCAGAACAATCTATGACAGACTTCAAAGTGGCTGTTTTGGGAAAATGGAACTTTAAGTACACCACTGAGCAAAAACTACTAAAAGTTTTAGTGCAGAGGAGAGCAACAATAATTAGGGGACTGGAGATTAAAACATATAAAGAATGTTGGGGTAATTGGGTATGTCTAGTTTAATAAAAAGAAGGACTAGGGGTGACATGATAGCAGTGTTCCAATATTTAAGGGGCTGCCACAAAGAAGAAGGAGTCACACTATTCTCCAAAGCAAACTGAGGGTAGGACAAGAAGCAATGGGTGGAAACTAATCAAGGACATAAGCAACCTAGAACTAAGGAGAAATTTCCTGACCGAACAATTAAGCAGTGGAACAACTTGCCTCCAGAAGTTGTGAATGCTCCAACACTGGAAGTTTTTAAGAAGAGATTGGATACCAGTTGTCTGAAGTGGTATAGGGCTTCCTTCCTGAGCAGGGTGGTGGTGGTGGACTAGAAGACCTCCAAGGTCCTTTCCAACTCTGTTATTGTTTTCAGACAATCTCAGAAGATCTCAGCAAATACAAAGGGTTTTTAAGATATTATAATTGTTAGTTGATAAGATTCTGACAATCTCTCTCAGATGTAATCTGCATCAGCATAATCAATCTGTTTTCTCTTGTCTCCCTATCCCAGTTTAAATCTTATATAAATTTAGTCTCATGAAATGAGCCACAATTGAACCATTTGCCATTTAAGAACATTTGTTAATTTAAAAGGGTGCTACTCAACTCCTGATTTTTACCACTCTATAGACTAACACCACTCTCTTCCTACAAATGTCACAAATGAAGAAAAAAAATGATTGCAACCAGCTTGTTCAGTAAATGCCAGGACGCTTTCAAAGAGTTCACTGTGTGACCTTCACCAAGGCAAAGAAAGGCACAGTTTATGCCCATACAAGGGAGGAAGTTTACTTCTACTTCACTAGCACTTGTAAAATGTCATGAAGCCAAAAGCTAGAGGCTTGCAAAGGGAGAACAAGTTATCTTGATGAACAGCTCTAAGGAGATTACAAGAAGAGTCGAAATAAAACTGAGAAATGAAGGAGAAAAAGCAAAAATGTTTAAGAAGGAGAATCAGTTCAAGGATAAATGTGTTGCGTGCTGTGACTGCTTAAAACAGAAAAAAGGTTTTAGTGGGGAACCCCCACCCCACCCACCTTAGCTGTATAGTGTATGTGAGGATGGGGTTCCCTCCAAACAATTTTGTAAGGAGAGGGTTTGGACTAGAACTCTGAACAGTGTCTAAGGGTTGTCTCTAAATCACAGAGACCAGAATTAAGTTTTAGTTCCTGAATTAATTCAAGATTCAACCATGTGAAATTAGTTATGTTTGCATGGATCAAACATGGAGGGGGCAGATCAGGGATGGGTTCTACTTACCTTCCCTACCGGTTCGGAGTTGCACTGGAAGTGCACATGCATGTGAGCATAGCGAGCGCGCATGTCCTCATCACTTCCAGGTGAAAACCCAATGTGCATGCGCTGAGAGTTGTTTTACAGCCAATTTGAGGCCGATTTGAGGCCGTCACACCGATTTTGAGCCTGAGGACTGGTACAGGGGTGTGTCCAGATGGCCGTCGCTGATGGTTCAAGGAGCGGGGGTAAATTCCTGCTACTGGTTCTAGCGAACCGGTCCAAACCGGCAGGAACCCACCTCTGGGGCAGATATGTCTGGGTTTTAATATAAAAAAGTAGATTTCTTTCCTTCTGTTAATAGGAAAGGCAGTGTTATTTCTGAGTTGATCAAATTCAATTTAGGTTCTGAAAGGTTTTTTTAAATTTAAATTTGGAAACTTGTGGAACTTACAGGACTGGAATTTCTTAGTGCTTGATATAAATAAATGGATACTTGGTTAGTCTGTGCAGGCACCAAACAGTAGGACTTTATGGTCTATGTATACATGCATTCATTTTATTTAAAACAAATATACTATCTACGCTGAAATATACTACCTGTGCTGTAACTCAGTTCACAATTACACTTATTAATCAAAAAGAGCAAAACAATATGGAAGCTGTTCAAGGTTGATCCAGATACTTAAAATATGAAAGCAGCAGTGAAATGAAAGAGTTTCTAAAAGGGAAGGTTTTCACCAAGTTCCTGAAAGCTATGCATGAGAAAATACTTGGGAAGTATATCTGCAAGTACTTTTCTAAGGAACTAGAATAATTGGTTCACCTCTTGTTAACCTACTACTTTTTCTTCCAACAGAAGACAACTACAGGCATTATACTCTTACCCTTTGCAGCCTTATTCTTACTACACTCTTATTTTCTACAACTTCTCTGTTGGCCCAGTATTCCTCTGTAACTGTTCCATCAAAAAGAGCTTGTCAGGCCTGCGTTTGGCCTGCCACACTTTCAGCTATTCTATTATGCATGTTATATTGTGGGCAAAATGGGAGGG
>JANHFT010005190.1:61677-72541 GCA_032467955.1 Pseudoxenodon macrops | reverse complement strand
GCAGGACTGTGTTGATGACCACCAGCACTTTGAGTCACACCCAGAAGTCTACTTGGAGACAGGGTAGCCTATGGAGCAGCACGTTTATATGGGCATAGCAAGAGATGCTAAAACTACTTGTGCCACATTCTGGACCTGCTGTGGCTTCCAAGAGTTTATCCAGGGATATTCCATGTAGAGAGTACACAATATTACAGTAGTCCAAATGGAGGATAATTAAGACATAAGTCACTGTGAGCAAGGACAATAAGCAGGCACAATTGGTGCACAAGATAGTGTCAAGGATCTACTGGTTATGGTGGTTACCTGTTCTTTGAGTAGGCATTGAAAGTTCAAAACTCCAGTTGACCAGGGAAGTACTGTACCATTTTGTTCTATTACTTATCTGAAGTATATTCTTTAGTCAATTTATTAATAGTAGTACTTGTCAATTCAAACAAACTAGTACAGAGGAAAGTTCAGAGTTCTTAATCCAGTGCATGCAGACCACATTATCATAGTTGACAGCCAGATAGTAATATTTTACTATTAAGGTTCATATACAAAAGCTCTCATTGACACATTATTTCACATATTTCTGATCTATACTTTAGAACAGAAGGAGAAAGCTATCCTGGACTATTCAGCTAAAGATAATGCATATTAAAGGACAGTTGGCTAATTCAGGGTATTGTGTTAAACTTCTCCTCCTCACAGTCATACTCCTATGCATTACTCCTGACCTTGAGTATGGTGATATAAAAAGTATACCTTCTCCACATCTCACAATGAGGCTCAGTATTGTTACTGCTCTCACAGAAATGGCTTCATTGGTAGGTTCCTTGCCATCCTTTACTCTCCCACCCAGTATCACCTGCTGGTGGGAAAAGCAGCTACCAGTTACTTACCTGAATACATGGCAGGATAAAGATAAGTCTCCATGCCTGGTTTTATTATTTATTTGTTTGTATATTTGTTATTGTGAGAATACTAATCCATGTTGGAAAACATGGAGACAAGTTATTGAATTCCTCTCAGGAACAATACCTATAGTACATATCTGTCTCATTGTCATAGTCCAAAGAAAACAATGATGGTTCTTCTAAGAGCCAGCCTGAGATAGTTGAAAAAATGTCTAGCAAATGTTGACCATGTTTCCACAACAGAATAGTCTCCGATTTAATGAATATTAGATTACGTACTAAGATAAACAATTAACTATAAGGAAAGAGGGGAGAGGATTTTTTTTCCTGACAGCAACAGCAGCTACTGGTCAATGACTACTTCAGTTTCAACCACAACAATACACGAGCACACAATAGATACAAAATTAAGGTAAACCACTCCAAACTTGATTGCAGAAAATATGACTTCAGCAACAGAGTTGTCAATGCCTGGAATTCACTATCTGACTCTGTAGTTTCTTCCCCAAACCCCCAAAACTTTAACCTTAGACTGTCTACTGTAGACCTCACCCCATTCCTAAGAGGTCTTTAAGGGGTGTACATATGTGCACCAGCGTGCCTACCGTCCCTGTCCTAATGTTCCCTTTCGTCCAGGGGTGAAATCCAGCAGGTTCTGACAAGTTCTGGAGAACCGATAGCGGAAATTTTGAATAGTTCTGGAGAACCGGTAGCGGAAATTTTGAGTAGTTTGAAGAACTTGCAAATACCACCTCTGGCTGGCCCCAGAGTGAGGTAGGAATGGATATTTTGCAATATCCTTCCCCTGCCACGCCTACCAAACTACGCTTACCAAGCCACGTCTACAGAACCGGTAATTAAAAAATTTGGATTTCACCACTGCTTTCATCCGAATCCATCTCATGTATTCATAATCTTGTCTACACTTGTATCTGTTTTCTAATATACGCCTGGCGAAAATAAATAAATAAAATAAAAATGACTTTGGGGCAGGACATCCCTTCTAAACCCGGGGGTGGGGTGGGGCGTGTATCCCCACGTCGGCGCCTCCCTTCGACCCTCCTCCTGTGGTAGGCAGATCCCTGGGCGAGTGCGCATGCTCCGGCCTTCTTAGAAGAGATCCTTTCGGAGTGGGTCGTCTGCGCTCGGCGGGGTCACGTGTTCCATGGCGAGCGGGGTAAGGGAGACGCTTTTTGCTTTGGCGCTTCAGAGGACCGAACTTTTCCTCCCGAGGGCAAAGCGGCCGCCTACGGCTCGATCTGCCTCCGGGCGAGCTTTTGTCTTCGCCAAGGGCCGTGGGAAAGGGAGGCATGGGTGGCCCTGGGTACCAGCGACGAGAGCTTGCGGGATTGCTTCCCACCGCATCCAGACCTTTGCCCGAAACTTCACGGAGTTTAGTTAGGGTTTCCTTCCAGTGTTTTTAAAAGAGCCCGCAATTGGGCTGGAGAGACCCTCAAGGTACGACAACAGGTGGGAGAGGCGTTTTCTCTATGGCTTGCCTGCCACTGGGTCGTCTGGATGTGGAGGTCCCCAGAAGACACGCGTGTCCGAGGACAGGGACATTCCGAGATATGCAGGCATTTTAGCAGCCGAGTCCATGAATCCCAAGAGCACAAGTCTTGTGTTTCTCCGCTCAGATAAAAAACAAAACAAAATACTGAGTTGTACTTGATTGTGGTCTTTGTGTGTCCCCACCCCGGTGATTTCCCTGGTTGATTTGTCCTGATTTCTGCTTTGATTAGCAGAACAAACTTTCTAAATGCTTCAAGCGTTCAGATTTGGTTTCTTCACATTCTCCTTCTATTAGCTTTGATTCACACCAATGCTAAATCAAAATATGGGGACTTGGATTGGGGTGTTACATTCTACCTAGTGTGCTTTGTAAGGCAATATATCCTGGGTTGTTTTACAAATCACTTTAGAAGCTTGATACTGTACTTGAATACATTCTGGTTTGGGGTATTGTAAACATAATGTGTAATGCATTCTAAACTAAAGTTTATTTAAAAGTAAATAAAAGTGCTTGATAGTAGCTATTCAACAAACCATGTTTAGGTGTCTGGGTTTTGTAACATAAACTTTGCATTTGCACAAGCTTGTATTTGAATATATTTTTTACTTTTCTCAGTTTGCCTCTTAATCTTTTCAGTTAGAGAGGAGCCCATATAGATGAAAAAATATTACTTTCAAATAAATCTTGTGCTCCTGATATCCAGAATATACCCCACACAGTGAGGAATTTGGGAGTATTGTAACATTTATTTATTTATTTAATAAATCTTGCTTTTTATTATTTTTACGAATAACTGAAGGCAGTGAACATATCCTGCATACCTTCCTCCTCCTCCTATTTCCCCCAAAACAACATCCCTGTGAGGTGAGTTGGGCTGAGTGACAGTGATTGGCCCAAAATTATCCAGCAGGCTTTAATGGCTAAGGCAGGATAAGAACTCATGGTTTCCTGCTTTCTAGTGTGGTGCCTATATAGTTTTTCAATAAGTGAACTCGATGTGTTTATGTGGTCCTGTAACGTTCCTCAACTTGTCATTTTCCCACTTTGTTAGGACTATAATTTCCATAATTTACCTGCTGCTTTCTTTGTGCAACAATATAGATAAAGTTCGTAATCCGTACTGTGATTATTGCATATCAAACCAACCAATAGAGGAGTTGCAGAATAATGAAAATTACTTATAGAATATAATGCTCTGCATTTCATTACAGAATTCTCTTCCACTTGTTGCTTTGCAGTTGCTAAGACAAGTCTTCAGCACTTCAAGATTCCAATTACCAACTTAACATGGCTTAACAACTTAACATTATTTCCCCTGAGTAATACGGTGTTTTAACTAGTTACCAAAAACAGTACAGACTATATAAAAATACAAACATAAAAAATTATTATTCTGCAGCTGCTTAAAAAACTGGTTTGTAATTTAATGCATCACATTTATTTCTCTAGTCTTTTGCAATTTCCAATTGCTAACAATGCATCTTAGATAATACTTTAAAAAGTTTACTCTGTTATGGAAAAATTGCTTGAATTTTGACCTGTTAGCCAGTATAAAATAGGAAATTAGTGCTTTGTTCTCAAATCAGAAATTCTACATAACTTCAGAGCCTAAATTCTTTTTAAAATATACTTTACTGTATTATGAAATGGATTTATGCATAATACTTTGATCATTTATGCTTTGTATCTTTTTCTCATGAATGCATAGTTGGTAAAGATAAGGACGCTGGGAAGACTGCAAATATTTTACTTGGCATCACATTTTTGAACCTTGCTCCGTAAAAAATGAATTGGTTTCCGTCTTACGATAGATTTTGCAACTTTGTGCATTGCAGTAAGAATTGAACAAACTGTTCAAGACAAAACTTAAATCCAGATTAAAAAGGACAAGCGATGGTGCTGTGGAATTTCTTCCACATTTCCCATTCCAAATGACATTGCCAAATTAAGAATTCTACCACCACCACCACCCGTCTAAACATCTAGAGGAGGGGTCTCCAACCTTGGCAACTTTAAGACCTCTGGACTTCAACTCCCAGAATTCCCCCGCCACAGCAAAGTTTAGCAACTTGACAGCTTTGCTGGCTGAGGAATTCTGGGAGTTGAAGTCCACATGTCTTAAAGTTGCCAAGGTTGGAGACCCCTGCTCTAGAGTGTTTGCTGGTTTTCTTAAAAGTGAAGATCCATTTCCAATTCTAGGAGGATCTCCAAAGTTTTAGTTAATGAGCAAACTTGAGTCTTGAATGGAAATGCTGGGATTGAGTCCAAGATTTAAATGTGATTGTCTCCATTGAATTCATTACATGGAAAGTTTCTTCTCTTCTTTAGGTTATCAAATGTAAGGCAGCGGTTGCCTGGGAGGCAGGCAAACCACTGTCCATTGAGGAAGTAGAAGTCGCTCCTCCAAAAGCCCATGAAGTTCGTATCAAGGTAATGAATCAAGGGTTGAGGTCTGCACACGTGGGCGTAGCATTCATTGCAGCTACTCTTAATTGCCAATGCGAGGCCGATATTTTGGGTGACTACTTTTGTACTTTACAATTCTTGCTTTCCATGATAAATGATAGAATCAGTAAGAACAATTATAAGTATTTAGTAGACTATCCATGAAATCCTGTTGCAACAAAAAAAATAGTCTCATACAGTTTCTTTGAGACATCTTTTTCTTGACTTGGTGACCTCCGGAAGTGTTGAGACTATGAGCCTCAGAATTCCCAGCCATGGGTTCATCTAGTGGAGGAGCCTATCTTAACAGCTATCAAATGTGTTTTGATGTAAGGAATAGGCTAGACATGAACTTGAAAATGCTACTGATTTCAGTAATGATCATTTATTGATGTTGTGCTTTACATACTGTAGGCCAAATTTCCCCAACCTTTTCTGCTTTGCAGACAGGTTGCAAGGCAGGGTGGAAGGGGATGGTTCCACTCACCCGCCACTTCCACGACCCAGTTCCAAAAGGCTCAAGGCCTGGTCGTGGGCCATAGCCCGGGGATCCCTGACATAGGATCTTCTTTCATAAACTGAAAGAAGATCCCTGTCCCCCTTGATACAGGAGATAGGCTGAAGCTGAAAGATTTGATGTTGCATTTATATCGCGGTCCTTTTCTAGAAAACCCAAGACTATGGCATTGGTCTTTTCTTGGCTTGGTTTGTCCCAGTGATGGTGAACTTTTTCGGCACCGAGTGCCCAAGCTGGAATGCACACGTGTGCCGGAACGCTGGACACCCGAAGACCAGCTGGCCAGTGCACATGCATGCACCGCCCAGCTGGACTTCAGGTTTGCGGCACTCCAACGCATGCAAAGACCAACTGGCTGGCGTGCATGCGCGTGCCAGAAACAGGAAGAGCAGCTGGCGGTGATGTGCGTGCCCACAGGGCGCTGTGTGCCGCCTCTGGTGCGCATGCCATGGATTCACCAACACGGCTTTATCCCATCACTGATCTAGGGTTAAACTGAATGGTAGAGATGATTGAGTGGAAGAATTACGTCTTCCAAGTTTCTGCTCTGCTGTTTGGATTCTAAATTCTTTTTCTTAAACACTACAACAGAGCATCCTTAAGGTTGCCTGCAGAAAAGCAGTTTGCCTTGGGGATTGCTTTAATGTCTAAAAACATAAGATGAATCCTGGAAATGTTCTGTCTTCCTCTATACCAGGAGTGTGAAACTCAAGGCCCGCAGACCAGATACAGCCCACGGGGTGCTTAGATCTGGCCTGCGGGGCCGCCCTGGAAACAGCGAAGGACTGGCCCGCGGGGCCTCTGCCAGCGAAAACGGGTTCCCGATCTCCATTTTTGGCTGGGAGGAGGCCATCCCAGCTGAAAACAGAGATTGGGAGCCCGTTTTCAAAGGCAGAGCACTCGGGCCACCACAGGCGCTCCCGACTCGAGTGACATCAAGATGGCCATGCCCCTGGCCACACCCCCTGAGGTCAAACACAGCCCTGATACTGAAATTGAGTTTGACACCCCTGCTCTATACAATTATTCATTGTAACTTCCTAGATTATTGCTACTGCAGTGTGTCACACTGATGCTTTTACTCTGAGTGGCGCTGATCCTGAGGGCAGCTTTCCTGTTATCCTGGGTCATGAAGGAGCAGGGATTGTGGAGAGTGTTGGAGAAGGAGTGACTAAATTTAAACCAGGTAAGAAGTTGGGTGTCTTGATTCTTCCATCAAGAGGAATAATGGCATAATAGGAGGCGTAATCTTATATAATGTCCAAAGAGTCTTGATTTTTTCCAGTCAAGCATATTAGATATTTCCAGTCAAATATGATTATGATATTGTTTCGGCTGCTTGTGCATCTCTGCCTCAGGTTAGAATAGGTTATGCCTGTTCCTCACATTTTGTGAGGCGTGGCTTGACTTGGTGGGCGTGGCAAGGGAAGGATACTGCAAAATCTCCATTCCCACCCCACTCCAGGGAAAGGTTACTGCAAAATCCCCATTTCCTCCCGATCAGCTGGGACTCAGGAGGCAGAGAATAGATGGGGGTGGATGCCTGTGCCCACGGACCAGAGCCAGCTCTTGTACATTACCAGCGGCCTACTACCTACTTGGTAGAACCAGTTCAAATCGGTAGGAACCCACCTCTGTTACCTGTTACTGGTCAGAACTTGCTGAAACCCATTTCTAGTCTAAGCAAAGATCCATGGAAAAAAATGTTAATATGATAAATGCACATGAGCCAGACAAGATGACTTGGCAAAAGTGATAGGCAGGAAGTCAACCAAAAACGCTAAAGAGTTGGGAGCAATAAAGTGCTAGAGCCAAGTGGTAGTCACCACATCAGAGAACCCACAATAGGATGCTACAAAGTCATAGTGGGAGTTGCTCACTAGAATAGATTCAGTATCTTCTCTAACTTACCTCGCCGCTGATTTGCTGCCTCCCACACCGCGTGGGCGCACCTCGTGGGTGCTTGTATGCGCAGTAGGAAAAAAAAGCCCAAAAATTCAAAAAAAAAGAGGCCGAAAACAAGATGGTGACGCATGTGCAGTGCCGGAAACGTGACTTCTGCACATGCGCAGAAGAAGAAAAAACCGAAAAAATTCCCAAAAAAAGATGGTGGCGTCCACGGACCAGAACCACCTCTGTGACATCACCAGCAGCCTACTACCTACTCAGTAGAACCGGTCCGAACCGGTAGGAACCCACCTCTGTCTCAAACTGAGTGCCATTCCAAAAAACTATCTGGGAAGAATACTTTTATAGCTTTTATTTACAAGAACATCCCCATCCCTTCAGTGTGATCATAACTGCAACATTCATTCCAGCAGACTTTTGCTCCAGCTTTAAGGTAAATCCATCTGTTAACAAATAACAAGGTATCTGTCCTAACAGAGCTGGAACTGTGGGGTTATCACCTTGTGCCAAGTTTATTGCGATTTTTACAGAGATTTTAGGTACCATTTGCTCTCTTTCGAGTCAGAATTGAATCCTGGTGACCACAATGACAAATCAATATCATTTTCTAGGCAACGTTTTGAGGTACTAGATGAATGTTACTTCCATTCTTTTTCTGGCCATAATCAAATGAAACATTTAAAATTGCAATGTTATGCAATTACTTGTAGAATTTGCCAGCAAGGAATACCCAATTAAATTCTACTTATTTTAGGTGGCAATCTTTAATATAGGACTGCAACCTATGAATGTCAATTGGCTTGATGCCATGGTTTATTGTTTTTATATTCTATCTTTCTTCTATTCAAACTGTCGCATTTTATTTATTGTTTTATTTGTTGTCTTAGTCTATAAGAATAGAATTAAACTAAATTGAATGGGAGCTGCTACAGAATGTTGAATAAACCTACAGCTTCCATCTTAGGTGCAAGCATTGGAATATAAAATAGTAACCCAAAGAAAAACATGAGATACGAAAAAAAATTAAATCTAGTTTTATAGCAATATCATTCACTATACTTTTTCATACCTTTCTATTCATATAAACCAACACTGTTTTCAAATCTGCCTTCCTTCAAATTGTTATATTATTTTCCAGTTAGTTCAGCAATCTTTAATTAATGTATGTTAGAAGATAATTAGATGTCCTTTAATTGCTTCAAAGTGACAATAGGATGTTCTATATATACTGATACAGAGGAAACCAGCACAACAACCTTCCCCTTTCTGAAAACAACTGTTCTTATGAGGAACTTTTTAAAAATGTAAATACCTAGATAATCCTGTTATAAAGGAAACACAACACCAAGAGATAAGCCATTTAAGAGGCAACCAAAGCCTTAAGGGAAGCAACAGAGCTCTTCAAAGCTAGAAGATTAATCTCCACAGGAGTTCCAGAAATGAAATAGAGGAAACAAGCTTTATCTGAATAAGGATTAAATAATAATTTTCTTTTCTTGCTTTCTGTATTTGTGGAATATATAAGGACTAGAATTCTTTATTGATCTTCAAAGTTCTTGAGAATCTAACAGGAAATTATTTGATGACATGATACAATAAACCGTGGAAAAATTCAGCTGAAAGGTGCCAAAAAAAAAAAAAGGCTAACTGGGTGCAGATATAGAGGATTTTCCAGTATTTCAAGTTAAATAGATTTTTTTTAATCCAGAGCTGCACAACCAGAGGCCCAAAGAACTGAATGTCCTTGAATGTGTCAGAAGAGGAACATTATGGAATACATGACAGAGACCATATTAAGATTGCTCATTTTTAGTTATATGTAAAAGAAATGAAATCAAATTTAAATTTAATTGTCGGTCTGCCCGTTACTTTTTGTATACAGTCACTAGCATGCACCATAAAGGCTAAATATGGCTTCAGCTCAGAAAAAAAAAACCTGTGTTAATTCATATCTGGTTCATTGCCAAAGAGTAAACAAGGCATTTCAAGCTTTAACTTATCAAACAATTCACTTCTCAGCATGAAATTTTTAGAAAGCAAGAAGGTTGAATCCTTTTATATCCTCCATGGATCCAGCACTATGGATTCGGCATTATAAACTTGGCAACTTTAAGATTTGTGGTATTTCAGCTCCCAGAATTCCCCAGTTAGTCAGTCAAATGAATAAGCAAGCCCTGTTCACCCATGGCTACAATTTGACAATTTTTCAGATTCAGTCTCCTATATTGTGTAAATTATCTTCACATTTACTGCAAACTATTCAGGTTTTCAATAACAGAACATAAAATGTCGACAAAAATACATTCAGGTTCCAGTCAATGTGCCTTCAACATTACTACAAGCATTCTTTACATATTTATCCATTAATGTATTAAGCAACTAAAGGGACATCACATATCCTTATCCTGATTCCTGCTCAATGTTGAACCATTTCTAAGCTTTCTGTTTATTCTCATCTATCACATCTGCTTTTACAGAATACTTTGGGAGAAGATTAAAGAAAAGGTTACCAGTCTGGGGTATATGAAGTGGGGAGTCAAGATAATGGTCGCAACCATTATCTTGGTCTCAACCATGTGTTCAAAGCATCACAGAAAAAAGTTGTGGGGCTTTGACCATATGTATGTATAGTATGGCCACTATATTGACTTTTTTTTTAAATCTCCTGAGGACACCCTTGTTACCAGCCCTAGTAAGATGCATCATTCCTGTTATTGTAAGGAAAAGTATCGGTCTAATTTGGCACATTTTGGACAGCATGCCACAAGAGCAAATAAACTCCAGTTTTATCCCCAAGCAAATTCTTGCTACTCTAGGTAAGCTGGGATTTCTCCAGGTTCTACCAATTTGGAGGCCCATGTAGTACACCAACACATTATCTAGATACATAAAGGGGATTCATAATAATGACATTTGTTGTCCCAAATACCTTATAGCAGGAATAAGCTATCATAGTAGACTGTACTCAGAACTAGGAATTTTCAAGATTGTACCATCGACATTCAGTAACATAACCATCTAAATCTCCATGGACTTGGGTAGAAAATCATATCAAATAAATATGTTCAATTTCTGAGAGGTTAACCTATCTATAAGAGGGGGTGAAATCCATCATTACAACAACAAAAAATGAAAACAAAAAAAAAGGGCAAGTCAAGATCCCTGGCCCACCTATTCTGGAAAATTTGTAATGTGCTAAATCTCTGATACCCCCAGTGCAGAGGTGGGTTCCTACCAGTTTGGACCGGTTCTACCGAGTACGTAGTAGGCCGCTGGTGACGTCACAGAGCTGGTTCTGCTCCTTGGGCACCACCATCTTTTTTTAAATTTTCTTTTTTTTTGGAAAAATAATTTAAAAAAAAAACATTTGGATTTTTTTTTCTTCTGCACATGCGCAGAAGCTGAGTTTCCAGCACTGCTCATGCATTGCCATCTTGTTTCAGGCCTTTTTTTCTGGGGCTTTTTTCTACTGCGCATGTGAGAGAGAGAGAGAGGTGTGCGCACGCACGCAAGGCATGCCCACGCAGCACGGGATGCAGCGAATCGACGGTGAGGTAAGTTAGAACCCACCCCTGCCCC